>JAZHYW010048607.1:0-27716 GCA_037355805.1 Ixodes ricinus
GGGTTCTGCAGGATAGCTCGCGAAACGCACCACGGTATTTGCACGAGGCGTCTTGCCTGGTGGTGAAGCTACAGCCCCGCTGTACGAAGGCAGTCCCTTGAACTCGGCAGGGACCAGGGAAAATTTTTGTTCAATTCGAAGTCACTATGTAGCAAAGAACAGTGATCGCTCAAGCGCACAGTCTGCCGAAGGAGGAACCACGCGGATGGCGCTTGGTCGTTGCAGGTGGCGCCACCGCTTTCCACTGGCAAGCGCTTCCCTAACCTTGGCAACAGCAGACTACTGAAGCTAGAGTGACGTGCTCTTTTTCGTTACCACCGTTTACGATTGTTTTATTTTGCCGATAAAAATCGTGAAACATAAAATGAGTTGTATGGTTTTCGTGCTGCCACCTGTCAGTTGCCAAAGCTGATCGCCTTTCGTTATGGACGGAGGTAGATGAGAAATTTTAGCCTTGGCTGCATTCGGAGTATTTGCTCAATATTTTTTATGTAAGGTACTTCTGCGGCAAGGTGTTTAATGATACATAATTTCTTGTAGACCATTTTCTTCAAATTTATGGCAATATTTTATTATCATTTACATCAAATTAAGACAAAACATTCTCGACTTTCCAGGTGGGTCTCTTGCTGCAACTGATTCTGGACTTTCAGCAGTTTTTCACAGTGTAATAGTGCTGGAAGAACAAGGTGGAGAGTAACATGCCCACATCTGGTGTGCTGTTCGCACAAGTTTGGCTGCGCATTGGGTGATGCGAGATATGCCAAGATCCGATACTTTAAGAAAGAAGTTTTGTATCTCCTCCGTCAGCTAAAAGTGACTCCCCCACAATAAAAAGCTCATTTGGCAAACGTAAAGTAAAGTATTTTCTTTCTTTTTTTTTTCCGGAGCCAGGTGTGGTTTTTCCAATAGTCAGCAAAAACAAACGAGCAACAGTTTGGGCGTGCGGAGCAAAGTGGTACTGCCATTGCTGAGAGCGCACTACCGCGATTTGTCCGGAAACACGAGTCACTAAATTGGCTTCATGGTTCAGAAGGAAGCACGAAGTGATACTGGTAGTTGGCAAGTGTGTTCCAAGTGCAGTCATCTCGATTTGCTCAAAAATTATTTATTTGATGCAGTAAGCAAAATTAGTGACGTTTTACTTAACTGAGAAAATTTGGTTACCACAATAAAACATGACTTCAGACATTGTAATACGGGAAATAGGGGGTTAGTAAAGCTTAAATTCCTACCTAAGCTACAAAAGTTGGACACTGCAAAAAAAGAAAAAAATACTGTGTTTTTGACTGTCTAAAAATGGACAAGTTATGCACATACGACGTAAATATATTGACAGTGAGGGAAAACGGAACGTTGGTTTTGTCACCTATTTGCCATTTTCTAATATTACTTGAAAATTTAAAGTGATATAAGTAGCGTAATAAAGAGTAAACTATTTATTCTGAGTTTGGTTAGGCCGGAAATCGCCTTTATATCAACGGAAGGCGTTGTTTTCAAAACGGGCACACCCCATGCAGAGTGAACGCTTTATTGCGATTCCTGCATAAGGGCATGTCCTTGCGAGCAAGGAGACGAAGCCTACCATAGCGCCACTGCTACCATACAAAGCTTAGAGGGATTCGTCGAATCCCGAGGGACCGCCAAGGTTGCTAGTAGCGAGGCGTTTCCAGATGCTCCAGCAGGTCTTCCCATATTGCATAAAATCTCATTTTCATATGCACGGAGGCGGGCACGAAGCCTGCTCACTTGCCAACTATGCATGAAACAGCATGGACAGGGCCAGTTCAATGGAATGTCCATTCAATGTACAGATATTCTGCTTCAGTATGGCCCAGGCCTTTAATGAACCTATCACGACCTGTCTGGAAGACTTCCATATCTTCATCAGGTGCTTCAGTGCTTTGCACTGCCCATGCATGAATCCGTGTTGCTGCACCCGCGTTGCTTTTGTGTGGCGTTGAACCAGTTTACATACATCTACTTCAGAATTTCAGGCAATGCTCATTAATTGGGTTTTAAAGATGAAACATTAATAATGTGGAAAGTTCATCATTGTTCATTGCACTCGGGTGTTGCTAGCCAAGCATTTTCACTACGCATCAGTAAAAATTGTATCTCGGGCCAATATGGAAGTCAGCAAAGGTCACTGCAATGATGAGGAACGAAATAATTTAGACCATGGCTATTTTCAGCTTTGTTTTGTGGACTTAGAGGATTTACATTTTAAAATTCCCACTTCGCTGTGTCTCCAATATGTTGAATTTTAGTGACGGAATAACGAACTTGAGAATCCCTTTCAAGCATGCTCAGTAAATCTGGGGAGAGGTCTCGCACGTACTAAACTGGATTATTTAATTTTCCGCAGCATGTTTGAAATTCTGGATTTCGCAGCTTTTAACATGGATGTTTGTGGTGACGTCAGTAATCTTTGAAATGCATCGAAGTTAAAAGGGTTGCCAAGGTAACAGGGCGTTGGCAATTGTACTATAGCCTAGATGACTTCATCACCCACGAACCATTTATAGAAACTGCAATAACTCCTTTTGTTAGTAATCTAGCTAGTGGAGAGGAGATCTTGCCGTGTCGCCCAAGCTGCCCAAGTTGAGAGAACAGGGCCTCATTGTTTGCGCTTCCCACGATCGGCTGATTGGCAGCCAGTCGTGCTGTGTCAGGCTGGGCTTGTTAATCAGCAAAGGACCACAGGAAAGTTCCTGAAGCACTGTTACTGTTCTCAATCTTCAGCCCACCGGAAACACAGAGGTTTATTGCTTAGAGCAGCTCAGTGAAAATCAAACTGGATTTAGCAGGCCCTGTACATAGCTTGCAAGTGTTGGGTACTGATGTCTTCTTCTACTTACTGGTTTCTCCATCCACATTGCGGTGGACCTGTCACGCGAATCAATAAGGCCGGCGTATCATCGGCACCGCACGCCGCATGCAATCTATGTATACTCCAACTTCCACTTTGTCATGTGAAGAAAAAAGCAGTTTTGTGCAGAGTTTACACCAATTAGATCTTACAACATTCATCGAAAGAAAAGAAAATTCTGCTTTACAGGCATACATAACATATAATTGTTTAAAAGCGCGACTATCGCCAAAAGCGGAAATTGTTGAGTCTCCGTACCTTCGTCTCTAATGCAATTTGAGTGTGTATTGAAGCTCACTAGCCATTTCCGCCAGCTCTGCTGAAAAGTGCAGTGAACGTTATAGGCGACCCAAACTTCTTTTAATTTAAAGCCTAAGAAATGTACAGGAAATATAGTAGACACTAATATCGCCGACACCCACTTGCGCGAAATCGCGAATGCCTAAGGTTCATCTTGCGATGCCAGCGATTTACCGAATTTTCTTTGCGTATTTGCTTTCGAGCTCATCTGAAATCTTCGAAGAGATCAGTGACTGCGAAGAAGATGCGACGCTTTCCAGCGCATCGGTTGTTGTGTGCATTAGGCGTGGTAGTGACATCTCAGATCGAAGTTGATCACGAGGATTCAGTAATGGTTATTGGTTTAAGTTTAAAAAAGCAACGCCACGGATTTTGAGGAGATGCTTCGAATTATTTCGCATAATACTGTATTGAGTAAGTGTTACTGAATTTGTATTTTATGATGCTGCTTCAGGGATAGTATAAACGCGAACTCATTTTTGCAATTTGTTTCTTTGAAAATTGCTACGATCGCGCTCGAAACAATGAAATATGACAACTGACTTCGTCATAGTCGCTACAACGCTGTTTCACCGATGGCTGGTGTGGCCGCATGGCGACGTGGAAAAATCCACGCGTAACGTTTTTGACGACATAGGCCTAGGTTATTTCAGCGTTGCCGCGGGGTCATCAATGCGAGGAGTTCGCCATGAACTCACATGTCCCACCGATTATTTTTGTTTTAAGGCCGCGCAATTAAAATTTACAGACGGGTGGTAATGTCGATGGATGCCTTCACGCGATCTCGAAATGCGCATCGATTTTGAAAATTTATTTTCGTTGCATTGCCAGTTCAAGTTGACGTGTGAAACTTGCATCCCATGTAAGACTGACATCAAAATGTCGACATGCATCAAGGCCACTACTGCTCCCGAAGCCTTGCTTCTCCACCTAGGCCCAGCCGCAGAGGAAAAAAACGAACATTGCTTGATTGTTTGATCGCCGCCTGGTATCGATCGAGCGAAGTTCTCTGTTGTATTTTGTTGTTGGCCTCTAGCCGCTAGAGAAATGTGTTTTCGAAGAAATATTTGAAGCTTAGGTCGAATACGATGGTAACGTGGCATCCACTACCTCACTCTCCTACGGTAATTTTAATAGCCTTGCCTGTTTATAGAACAATTACATACCACTCAGATTCTTTGCCATTGTTGAGAGAAAATCACATCTGGGATAGTTAGATCCACGTGCCATTCTATGTCTTGATAATCCATCTATCTTGTGAATGGAAGATGTCCTGACTGCGCACCTAAAGTATAATATATTATGGCACGTGGATCTAACTATCCCAGATGTGATTTTCTCAACAATGGCCCAGAGCTCTGAGTGAGTATGTAATTTGTTCTACTCTCCGTAACTTCAAACAGGCCAGGAAAGAAGAAGCGCCTTTGTGCCAAATTACACCCGTAGGGTGGGTAGGGTACTTACGTTACCATCGTATTCATTCAGATCGCTCAAAAATATAACTTCGAAAACACATTTCTCTAAATTTAGCGGCTAAGGAGGCCAACAGCCAGCTACAACGAAACTTCGCTCGATCGATACCAATCCACGGCGATCCGAGCCAATCCAAGCAATGTTTTGCGTTTTTTTCCTCTGCAGCTGGATAGGTGGGCTGGGAAGTTTCGGGGCGAGCTGAGTTCGGCTTGCTTGATGCATGTCGACATTTTGATATATTGTCAGTCTTACATGGGATGCAAGTTTCACACGTCAACTTTGAACCTAGACTGAGCGGACGGCCCGAAGAGAAAGATAAGGTGGTCGCTCCAAGTCCGTGCGCATTTCGAAAGATCGCGTGAAGAGGCATCCATCGTCGACATTACCACCCCGTCTGTAAATTTTAATTGCGCGGCGCTTAAACATTGGCCGCTGCTAAACATCAGTTAACTTTAAGCCCCGTATTGCGGACGTTGAGACCTCGAACATGGTGAGTTCATGGCGAATTTTCCTCACATTGACGTCCGAGAATGATCCCGCGGCAGCTGAAACTAACCCTAGGCTATGTCGTCAAAACGTTACGCGTGGATTTTTCCACGTCGTGTGCGGCCACCGATACATCGGTGGAAACGGCGTTGTGGCGACCTATGACGAAGTCGGTTAATCTCTTCGACTGTTTCGAGCTCGTCCATGACTTCCTTGTGGCGATCGTGAGCAGTTTTCAAAGAAAACAAGAATGCAAAAAATGAGTTCGCGTTCACGATGGCTGCTGTCTGAAGCGGCATCGCAAAGCTCCTCCTAGCCTCTTCAGTAGTTTTTGAATGAGCGGCCTTGCTCCCAATTTAGGGAGAGGCTTTGGTCACTGAAAGTATTAGTAATGCAAATAGTGAATCTCGAAGAAGCATCTCCTCAAAATCGTGGCGTTCAGCTTTTCTAAACTTAAGCCAATAACCGTTACTGAATCCTCGTGATCGAAAAAAAAAATTAACGTGTCTCTTGAATGTCATGGCAGTCTTCGATCTGAGGATTGTCAACTTACCGCACCCGAATGCTTTTTTTTTCTTTTTCATTTTTCGATGCGCTGGGAAGTTTTAGCGTCGCATCTTCTTCACGGTCAGTCCGTCGCCCTCTGATATCTTCGAAAGATTTCCAGACGAACTTGAGCTCGAAAAGCAAATACGCAAAAGGAAAGATAGTCGATTAGATCGCTGGCATCGCAAGATAGTTGTAAGGCGTTCGCGTTTCGCGCAAAGTGTAGTGTCACGCGATATTGTGCAACGCGACGGCTGCAGTGTCTACTATCTTCCCTGTACATTTCTTGAGGCTTTCTTAAATTGAAAAAAAGAAAGTTTAGTTAAATATAACGTTCACTACTTTTCAGCGTCCTGTAAGCAGAGCTGTCAAAGTTACTGGCGAGAAGTAGTTCAGCTGGAGTTTCTTTGAGCTGAGCTTACAGTTCTACCTCAAGAATTGCATTAAGAAGAGACGGGCTTCTTGCGGAGATTAACTAATTTCCCGCTTTGAGCGGTGAATTAAAACGCTTTTCGGAGAAGCTGGTTGTAATGTTATGAAAATGTACATGCCCCACATGTAAAAAGCACAATTTTCTTTTTCTTTCGATAGAAATGTTGTAAGATCTAATTGGTGTAGTGCATAAACTCTGCACAAAACTTGCTTTTTTCTTCACGTGACAAAGGGGTTTGGCATGGAGATTGAGGTATACATAGATTGCATGCGACGTCATTTGCGGCCATGCCGGTATTCTATGCGCCGGCCGCGAGCGTTCGGTTCGCCGTGTTAGTTTCACACCGCAGAAGTTGTAGTTGGAGGAAACCAGTAAGTAGAAAGAAACATCAGTACCCAGCAATGGCGACACTTGCAAGCTATGTACAGGGCCTGCTTCGTCCAGTTTGTTTTTCACTGAGCTTAACTTCTACTTAATAGAAAGCCTCTGTGTTCTCGATTGAGCTCGAGGCCCAGATTGAACAGTAACTGTTGCTTCAGGAACTTTTTTTCTATTGGTCCTTTGCTGATTGAACATAAGCCCCAGCCTGACACAACATTTGGCTATGTCAGCCGATCGTCAGAAACGCAAACCAATAATTTATGTTCTCTCCAACTTGGACGCTTGAGGGCACGACATTTGGATCTCCTCTCCACTAGCTAGATTACTAACAAAAGGAGTTACATTGCAGTTTCTTTTATAAAATATTTCGTGGAGTATATTTGATGAAGTCATCTGGGCTATGAATGCTGCGATTGCCAACGCCTGTTGCTTGGCACAGCATACAACTTGCGATGCATTTCAAGGTTATGACGTCACCACAAACTACAAATCGTCAGATCATCCACATGTTAAAAAGCACGAAATATCCCAAAGTTCAAATTTCAAACATGCTGCGGGAGGTAAAATAATCCAGTTTATTACGTGCGAGACCTCTTCCCCAGGTGCTACTGAGCATGCTTGAAAAGGGATTCTCAGAGTTCGTTATTCCCGTCACTAAAATTCAACATATTGGAAAGATTTTTAGCAGTGGGGCTAAAATTGTAAATCTTTCAGTCCCACTACTTAAAGCTGAAAAATAGCCACATGGTCTAAATTATTTCTCAGTTCCTCATCATTGCACAGAGGTGACCTTTGCTGACTTTCCATATTAACCCCGAAGATACAATTTTTTTTTTTACTGATTACGTAATTGAAATGCGAGCTAGCTAACTTGAGTGCAATGGTTTCCTAGGAAGACTTTCCCATTGTGTGTTTCATCTTGCAACAATTGTGGCATTGCTTTTGAAATGCAATGTGCGAGTAGATAGCATGTAAGAGCTGGTTCAACTGCCACACTAGAAACAGCACGGGGTGCACCAGCAGCACACTCGCAGGACTAAATCTGTTCTCATGTGCAGTGCAAAGCACCTGAGAGCACCTGATGAGGTATGGAATCAATACTTCCAGACAGGTCGTGATGGGATTCATTAAAAGGTTCTGCGCCATGCTGCTTGAACGGAATATCTGTTCATTGAATGGACATTCCATTGAACTTGGCCCTGTCCATGCTGTTTCGTGCATAGTTGCCAACAGGACGAGAATGACAGGCTCCGTTGTGCCGCCTCCAGCGCGAGCTTCCCAGTTCGAATGAAGTGAGGTTGCAGCACGCACGTGCAGCCAATGGGAAGGCAAGGAGCACTCGCTGGAAGCATCTGGAAGGGACGCCTCGCCATTCTCAGTCTGACTGCCTTTGGCAAACGGCCGGTCCTGGCCAGCGGTGCTAATGTCTGGCAACCGCCACGACGGGATGTGTCGGGTTCGTTTCTGACCAGCTGCGATCCCCTAAGCTTTGGATGAGAAAACATGCGGTGGAAAACATGAGTGGGCTTCGCCTACTTGGGATTTCACGGGACAGATTCGTGCCTAGTTTCTGTCAGGAATTGCAATAAGGCGTTCCTTTCTGCCGTACAAGTTGAAGGGATTGTTGGCTGTTTGAAGAAACAGCGTAACTCCGTTGATGTAAAATGTGGAGCCGTTTTCCGACCTAACCAAACACGGAATAAGCGAGATTTACTCTTTCCGGTACGCTACTTATATCACTAAATTCTCAAGTAGCTATTGAGAAAATGGCAAATGAAGGTGATGCCAAAACCAACGTTCAGATTTTCCCTCACTGTTCAGTATGGTTACGTCGTATGTTGCATAACTTGCGAGTCAAGCAGGCAGTCTTAAAAACGCAGTATTTTTTTTTTTTTTTGCACAGTGTCCAACTTTTTGTAACCCGTTGGGAACAAGCTTTACTGCCCCCCTATTTCCCCGTATTACAACGTCTGAAGTCATGTTTTTCAGTGTGGCCAGTAAAGCATCTCAGCTCTCGGACCAAATTTAAAACGCTCACTAACTTTGCTTACTAGCTCAGATGCGTCTATAATTGTGTTAAACCAATTTTGAGGCAAATCAGTGACTACAAAAATTTTCCCAAGCTCCCCTTAGACACCTTGCCAACTAATGCCGAGTATCACTCGTGCTTCCCTTTACGAACCATAAAGCCAGACCACGAGTGACTCGTGTTTCGGTTTCGTCACTTGTTTAGTGCGCTCGCCAGCAGATGGCAGTACCACCCCTGTTGCTCCACTTACCTTAGGCTGTTTGCTCGTTTGTTTTGCTGTTTGTTGGAAAAAACCACACCATTCAACCGAGAAAAAGAAAAAGCATGCACTCATAAGCGTTTGCGCCAAAACAACGTGGCTTTGGTGTGGGGGTCCGCTTTAGCTGACGGAGAGATACAAAAACTTCTTTCTTAAAGTGTCGAATGCTTAGGCATATCTCGCATCGCACCCAATGAGAAGAACCCTACGCGGGCGTGCGAAGTATGCGCAGCCAAGAAGAAACATTGCGAAACAACGTGGGAATGTGGACATGTTGCTCTCCACCTTCCTGAATGTTTCCAGCACTATTGCACTGTGAAAAACTACTGAAGAGGACCAGAAGATCCGATTTAGAGCAAGATACCACACCTGGAAGTCGAGGAAATGTTGTTGTCTTATTTTGATGTAAACTAAATGTTTAAAGTAAAGTTTTGCCATAGGTTCTTTGAAGAAAAATGAGTCGGCAAGGAGTTAATGTATCGTGCTACCCTTTACCGCAGAGGCACCTTTACATAAAAATATTGAAGAGCAAACTTTCCGGAGTATAAATTGAGAAACCAAGAACTTGAAATTCCTATCTACGGCGTCCGTCCGCTAACGAAAGGCATCCGATCGGCGCACCAGCTGACAGGTGGCGGCAACACAGACCATACAACGTCTGTTTCGCTTTGTTTCTCTCATTTTGTGTTTCACGTTTTATCGGTGAGAATAAAACAATCGTAAACCGATTATTGGCAGAGAAAAAGAGCACGTCGCTCCTAGCTCAGAAAGTAGTCTGCTGTTGCCAAGGTTTAGGGAAGCGCTTGCCAGTGGAAGCGCTTGTTGGCGCCACCTGCAGCATTAAGCGCCATTTCATCCGCGTGGTTCACTCCTTCGACAGACTGTGCGCTTGAGCGATCACCGTTCTTTGCTACATAGTGTTTGGGCTTCGGGTGAACGCGAAAAACAATCGTTCTCTTCCCTGTCCAGTCTGCGGCCGAGTTTCTCAAGGGACTGCCTTCGTACAACGAGAACAACTTCACCCGTTTCCAGGCAGACGCCTCGTGCAAAACTACCGTGAGTATGTTTTCTCGTTTCGCGAGCTATCCTCTCTTTCGTTGGAAGAAAAAGGACCCTATCTACACGCGAGTCTAACTTGGGGATTTTGAAACCCGTCTCTCTCGATCGACGGCCGCTCCTCCCGGAGTCGCTGTTGATGCAGTAAAGCAGTGTGCAAGCTTGCAGACCTTGTAAACAACAGCACACAGAGTAAAGGAGAGCTTGGCTCGTAGCTGTGCAACTGTGAAACTTGCATTATTAAAAGTTTGGACACCACACATGTGATCAAGTGTAAGATCTACCCTGAATATGTCGTTGGGGGAAGGTGTTCTGCTCTGTCGTGTTGGCAGCATGTCTTGAGCCTACATGGGCATTACATCTTTGTGACACATGCTATGGAACCCAGCCGGTGTTTGTTGCTTAAAGATCATTGACACTGCAAGAAATATACTTTAATGTCCCGAGAGATTGCTCACCTAAAATCAAGGTCAAATGGGGTTAAAACAGGGAGTGGGCCAACTTTCGGTGTATAACATTCATTCATTTGTTTACCCTTAAAGGCTCCGAGGGCGTTACATAAGGGGGGGGGGGGGGGGCAATTTAGAAAAAAATGAAAGCAGTTTACAACTCCCTGTAATGCCGAATTAGAGCGCAGCTCTTGAGGAGGAGGGGAAGGCACGGGCGGGAGGGGTCACGTGACCTCCGGGGGTCACATGGCCTGGGGGTCACGTGACCTTGAGGGGTGAGGGTGCGACAGAAAATTTTCCGCGTGGGGCAAATTTTCTTTGGCTAAATTTAGCGGGGAAAATTTTCCGCTAAATTTAGCGGGGAAAATTTTCCACTAGATAGGAGCGGGGAAAATTTTCCGCTAGATTTAGCGGGGAAAACTTTTCCGCTAAATTTAGCGAAGAATATTTTTCCGCTAAATTTAGCAGGGAAATTTACCCATCATGCACCGCGCAATTACGCCGATGGCGACGCCGCTCAAGTCGGAAACGGGCGCCGAAGAGCTGCGCTCTAAAACACATATAGAACGTTATACAAAACTAAACAAAAAAAAGAAAGGAAAAATAAAGCATTCGTGGGCAAGCAGGCCACGCAAGAAAATTATCTTAGATATTTATTATGGATGACACTGCATTTCTAAAAAGATGTAGGTCACTGATGTGAACTGTGTGGTCCGGCAGATCGTTCCATTCTACTATGGAAAGTGGAAAAAATGAGTTGGTGGAACCGGGGATGTGACGTACACTGAGAAAGCCAGAATGGCATCGAGACGAATGATGGGGATCTAACAACAGAGATTGTCTGAGTTGAGGGTGGTAATAAAAAGAGTTTATGGAGGAGACAAATGCGTGAATGTCTGCGGCCAAGAGAGGCTTTCATGGCTGACACACTGGCGGTACAATCATATCGAGATGGAATGAAACGGGCAGCTCGATTTTGAATGAATTCTAAGGTGTTCGTTAGCTAGGTAAATTTGGAGAGGAGACTGGGGTTGGGGGGTGCTATCGTTTTCCAAAACTTAGTGGGGCGTAGACGAAGAATATTAGGTAAATCTAGGTTAAAGTACTTCCTTTTGGAAGCCTTAATTTATGCAGTATACCCTTTTAGGTCAGTAAAGTACTTTTCCCAGATTGAAGGGGACCCACTAGCCTTCGCTTTTCGGTAGAGGCATTTCTTTTTGTTATCGAGAGTTCTCAGTTTTTTTATTGTACCACGGTTCACAAGCATCATCACAAATGCGTAATAGAGGGACATATAAATTGACCAGGTCAACTAGCTTTTGTTTAAATAGGGCCAAATTTTTCTGGAACAGACCGTGATGAAAAAAGGGAGAAAGATGTCAAGAAAGATAGTAAGCCCGTCATGAATGCCGAAATATTTGGCTTTGTTGAAATCCCGAATAACCTTTGAGAAGAGCGACTTAATAGTTACAGGCAAAGATATCCATATATTTATTATTCTATGACAGCTAAGACCAGGCAAGTACACAGCAGAATCGGCCAGATCAGGGGATGAGGCAAGTACCAGGTCAAGGATATTATCGATGCGGGTAGGCATCTCGATCGCTTGAACGAGATTGAACATCATGCTCACATCAAGAAAGTGCTTTGAATCACATGACGTAGACGTTAATAGCTGCCAGTTAATTTCTGGAAAGCTAAAATCCCCAAACAATAAAAGATTCACTTTGGGAAAAAGGCTGGTGATTTCATTTAGAGCAGTATGAAATGTTATTGATAAACAAACAGTCACTACCTGGGAGTCGATAAAACACCGTAAGTGGCGTTTTACTGAATTGCAAAGATAAACAAATGCAGCATAACTCAAGGTCACAATTCATCTAGACATGAAAGGAAGACAATTTATTTTTTATTGCCACAAGGACACCACCATTACGCTGCAAGCAGATTTTAATGTCCAGCAAGTTTCCTTAAAAATAGCAATATCTGAGCTGCTATCACTGATAAGACTGCATATCTCTTCTTTTTTTGGCATGTCACATTTGTAAAAGTGATAAAATGAGACTGCTGGGAAATCAGCAGTCGCTATCACTGTCAAACAAAATGTGAGTCACTTGGTCACATAAGTCCTGTGACCTTTCAAGCTTGTTATCATAGCTGGGAAGCTATGAACAAAAGATGACTTCTTCCCAGTCAGCATTTATCGCCTGCCTAACTGTCCTCGGTTCCGCCAAGGTCAGGGTAGAGTCACTAAATAAGCTACGCTTTCAGAGTACCGCATTCCTTTTCTTTGGCATTTTGCCGACAATACAGTCGCTCTATTCAACAATATTCTGGTTTGCTGCGGCATCATTGGACAGCGGCAGTCATGTGAGTCGCTATCATCATCATCGCGTTTTTGAAACGCCACCATCTTGGGTCCAGCGATCCACTGGCTGCTGCTGTTTTACTGTTTCCTGCACGCGCACGCTCAAGTCCGTCGCTCAGCATGCATTTTTCTTCTTATGTCGAGATACGAACAACACGACCTTGATTCGCTGCCACAGCTGCGGCTACGGCAGCTGGCGCAGGCGACGGCTACAGCTCGGCTTGGCTCAGCTACAGTCACTCCTCCATCTGCGCGTGGACCCAAGATGGCGGCGCCTGACGCGCTTCAGACGTGTAGTTTGGGAGTTTGGGTACTCTGAAAGCGTAGCTTTATTTAGTGACTCTAGGTCAGGGCAGTGCAATTACTAGAAAGGAGCTATCTTTCTGCAGCGTTTTGTAAAAAAATACTGCATCATGCCAAAAGTAAGGTTGGGGTATGTTTCGGGGGTGGGGGATCTCTGGGGATATTAGGGTAGTAAATGTTTTTGCACAAAACGCTCGATTATTGTGCGATGGCTAAACCAGACAGATGTCTGCCGCAAAGTTGTGTATTTGCTGAGAGAAAGGAAGTTGGACTTAAGGTGGGGACTAGCGCAGAAAGATGTGGTATTAATGTTTATTGGTTTATAATATTTTATGAATGAAAATGTGTTTTAGGCGACTCATTACATCTAAAATGTACGGAGCGCCGCGACCTCATTGCAGAGGTACAGGCAAAGCAAGTTGGGAAAGACCTGTGCTTTCAGTCTACAGTTTTCACGCAGAAAACTACTGGGGTTTGAATTGCAATAATTGACTGTCGATTGTACGAGGTGCAATTAAAAAGTTCCGAGGCTAGCTTTGTAGTGTGAAGAGAAACGGCAGTACGATGATGTGCACTCGGCGGTTGAAGACTTTCACGTGTCGTTATGCCAATGGGCATCGTTCTGTGAACATTTGGCACTGTACTACATGAGTTTTCTGACCAGATGCACAAACTTAATGGCGATTTCAACGTGGACATCAAACCAGGGCAAGAGCCAACATCAGTTCTGCATCAGACTGGGCAAATATAAAGCAGAAACCTTTGAAATGATTCAGCATGCTTATGGGAAAAAGCAGCGAGTCATGCAAGGTGTTTGAGTGCGGCATCAAGAATTGAAAAACATCACTAGAAGACCAAGCAAGCTAGGGCAACCTTCACGACCTTTCTCCATTTTCCAGTGACACTCTGCCATTCTTGAAATGCCACTCAAAACACCTTGCATGGCTCACTGCTTTTTTCCCGGGGATCGGTGGCCGAGTGGGCTAACGCACAGCAGCTCGGAGCAATTGGAGCGAAAGCTCGCGCTGCAGAACCCAGGGATCCTGGGTTCGAGCCCCACCCTGCCCGTTTCGATATGGATGAGCATCGTACCGGCGTGCGGTCATGTATCACTACTGCGTGGTGCACGTTAAAGACCCCAGGCTAGCGGTTGTACTGCACTGGCTAAATTGCTCATCTACAGCGGGTGACTCGTCGCAACTTTGAAATGGCTGACCAACTCCACGCTGTATAAATATCCACAGAACCCCAATTATTATTATGCTTTTTTCCCATAAGCATACGGAATAATTTCAAAGGTTTCTGCTCTAGATTTGATGAGTTTGACGCAGAATCAAAGTGTGCTCTTGCTCAGATATCCAGTCCATGCTGAAATCGCTGCACTGTAGCTCTGTAGCCATTGGCATAATGATGCGTGAAAGTCCCCGTCTTTCACTGCTGCATGTGCATCATCGTGCTTCCTTTTTTTTGCGCTAGAAAGTAGATCATCGTATCTTTTTGATTGCATCCGGAATGTCCCTTGTGGGCTCAGTGTCACAACATACATAGAAATTTGACAGTTGCAACAATACACGGAGGGTTCTCTAAATATCTAAGCATGCACAAGTGGCTTGTGCTTTTAAAAACAGAATTTGTGCTTCACAAGGGGCTATTCTGCACGTATCTTCTCGTTTGCACTTCACGCCTCATTGCTGCCAGAAATGTGTTGTAGTTGAAATATGCTGCAGTTACTAACAGTGTTGCCGGCTCAAAAATACAAAAATCGGCAGTAGGAATCCCGAAAAGCCGCTAAAGTTGGGTTGTGGAGCAAAGTTGATATTAAACAGAATTTGTTGCTCTAATAAGTATAAAAATGGCACAATAAATAGAATAATCCTTAGAGGGAAGTTACGTTGTTTGACTCGGATTACTTCGAAAGCACCGTTTCTTCCTCTTACAACCAAATCTTGTAAGAATTACTTCATGCAGCTCACGAATAATGTGCAAAACTGGCTCTTTTTTCAATGGGACGAGTCTATACTCGTTTTCACCTGAAGAAAGAAAGCGAGTTTTGCGCATTGTTCGTACTCCGCTCGAAGTAGTTTTTACAAGATTTTGTTGTCGGAAGAAGAGCGATCCAGGCGTTTGAAACATGCTAAAGTTGAGGCTTGGGCCAGTTGGTACATACTTCGGAATTAAAAACAGCGCGAAAAGACGAGGACCAGACGAAGAAGTAACACGGACGTAGTGCTGTTTTTCGCGCTGTTTTTAATTCCGAAGTTTGAAACATGTACGACTTGATAAGATAACATATATCTAATCTAAACTGTACCTACATATATCTTAATTCTCCGCATAAAGGAGGAAATTAGTAACACTCCGCGAGGATCCTGACTTTTTTTTACTACGGTTTTCGAGGTGAAAACGAGGATAGACGTATTTTTAACCTTGGTTGCCCGACATGAAGCTTCGTGCCCCTGTAACCTAATCCAATGCAGTTGAGCAGGACACGGTACAGGGTCTGAATTCGCTTACTCCCTCTTGGCTACCGGAAAAATGGGAGTCTTTGTTTCTTCTTTTCCCGACCACGGGTCCGCACTTAATCTGTTCTCGAGCTAATCCAACGTATCGCCCACTTTTAGGTGCGGAGGCCGTCGGTGTACCTGCCCACGAAGGATCATCCATCGGATCAAGGTGAGATTAGGCTCGGTTGGACCTTGAGGTGACAGACAGCTCTTCGAAGCGGGGCCGTAAAGTAACTAACTCAAAGTGCCGGGTGTTCGGGAGGAAAGAGAACAATGTTTTTCTCGTTGCAAAAGTCGACGACGGAGAATGAGCCAAATGCTCATTCTCCGCCCAAAGGCGGTGCTAGTGGTTGGGACCAGATGCCAGAGTTTCCAAACTCTGCGTTCTCTGATTCTGGTGTTGTGAGCTATTCGTGGAAATTTTAGGGAGGGGGGTAGAAGGGGGGGGGGCATTCCCAATAGCAGATGCCATTCATCTCTATGTAATATTGGCTCCCATTTAGGTGGAGACTGAACTTTTGATGGTGCTTATTTCTGCGTCGAGAAAAACACAATTCTCTTTTTCCCGAGCACCTGGTATTTAGGTCACTGTAATTTGTTGTACTATATTTTCCGGTCTAAGTCCACACCCAATGTATAGTCTGCACGCATGCATACTCCAGGCCTAAAGCCTAATCCGAACGTAAAAATGATCATAGACAGTACACTTTGACAAATGCCCACTCTATTAGCTTATAAAGAAGCTTGTATCATGCATAAATCAGCATTTATATGCTCTTATTTATAAAAGCTTTCACTTCAAGGCACAGTAAAGCACCATGAAAAAGAAAAAAATCCTTGTACAGTGAAACCTGTTTAGAACGAACCCACGTACAGCGAATTATTGTCAATATCGAACTCACAGAAAATTAAAATAAAAATACACGTAAAAAGTACTTTTTATAACGAACAACATATTGGCTATATCGAACTTTTTCCACCCAGGAAGGTTTCCAAAAACGCGCAAACAATCGTCTTCTACCTGTCCCTTCCGCCCCAAAAAAGTAGAAAATAAAAATTCCAGAAGCACAAGTTGCGAACATAATTGAGCGAAGAGAAGCGATTCAGAAGGGGAGAAAGCTAAAAAATACACTCTGCACGCACGCACAGAAAAAAAAAATTGTTTCATCCCAAAACGGTTGCCCACAAAGAGAAGCAATTCAAAAGAAAAAAGCTAAAAAAAAAAACTCTGCACGCATGCAAAAAAAAAAAAAATCTTTCCAGCGCGCTGTTACAAGGCGGAAGTGAAGAGATGAGAAAGAAAGAGAAGCTGTCGCCTTACAACGAACACATCATGGAAGTTCGTTGTAAATGGTTTTTGCTATATCGAACCGACTTCGTAGTATTTCCTGCTGTTCGTTATAAACGGGTTTGACTGTATAGTTTGCACTTGTAGATTGTCCGCACCGAGTAAAATTTCTACTTTGAAATAATGTATTGTCTGCGGACTATTGTCCGGAAAATACTGTAATTTCGGTACTTAAATATGCGCTCTGAGTTACGTTGAGTAATGAAGTTAGTTTTGTGCTTGACATAACTTGCATGTCGCCTCAATTACTGTTTTTTCTTGAAGCTAGTTTGACAAATTCAATAGGTCGTGCTGTTTTAGTTTCAGCATGAGTGCCGTGTGTTTTGTGTTCTCAAACTCTTCCGATAGCAGATGGCACTGTGGCAGTATAATTCTTTCCTACATTTAAAACTGAATCATTTCTGCTCCTCAAAGTCAGGGTTCAGGAGTGATCGAAATATCACTTGGTTACTTTTTGTGAGTAGCCGTGACTCTAATTAGAGACTTTTGTAAGGATTTAACTGTAGCAACATTTCAGCTCAAATAACTTTGGCTTAGCTATTTTCTAAAAGTGGCTTTTAAAGCTCCACTCATAAGAAAGGAAGGTAGTGTTCTATGAAAGTTACCTGTTGTCGATTTTACAGACCCTGTGACCAGCATGCCCATTGGTGATGTGCCATTTTCTTTACAAAATGTGGCCATAATTAAGCTGTCTGCCTCAAATATTTTTTTAATATTTTTTTTATGGAGAATTGGAAATTTTGTCTCTTTGGTTGAAGCGTGTATATTCTAAGAAACAATTTTGTTGTACCCAGGATTCCTAATTTTAGTTGCATTCAACTGAAATTTGCATATTTTATGACTCGAGGAAAATTGAATGTAAGAGGTTCTAGAATATTTCACACTGAGTTCAAGTTAAATCAACTAAGGTATTTCAATTACCTGGTATATAGGGATCAAATGATGTAAGTAAAATGAATGACAATAGTATTGCACTTTTTAGTAAGCTTACTGCGTCATAAGAGCCGGTCTTAGTAATGCTCTATATATTGTATATACTATGAGTAGAAACCATGTGCAGAGCGGGGCACAGTTAGCACAAGCCAGCCATCGCCTGTTTTTCCTTTCTTCCTCTCGCAGTAGCGACACCCAAAAACAACCTGCGTTCTGGAATGTTTTGGGCACTCATTTCTATGCTATAAAAGTTTGGGTTTCCTCAATACTATGCTGCTTTGTGCAGCCTATTGTTGAGCCTACTAAAGACAGCGAAACAGTAAAATAGCTTACGTGGCAAGATTTTAACGCAGTATCTGTTTTAGGACTGGCTTCCATGCCTAGAGCGTCGTGAAATGGTGTAACAGTAATATGGTAGCACGGTCAGTTGTCTCTACTGAAAACTGTGTCTCTAGGGAGAATTCCAACCACTGACCTCTTGCTCAGCGAGCCGATAACTTCTTCCCTGCCACGGTGTAAGATATGTATGGGTGTGGATACTGCGCGTGTCGCAGCTGCCGGACCAGTCCTTTTCTCGCCTTGGTTGCAAGCAGTGCCTCCGGATGACTCTCCGACAATGGGCTAGTGGTTGCCTGTCGCGGGCCCAGTTTCCCATGCTTCTCTATGGGAGGCATGCTTCTTTCTAAAGTCGCTTTCTGCATCTGCTGCGTCATGTAGAACTTTGCACTTGTGCTACGCGTGTTGCTTAGACACAGCTTCGTCAGTGACCCTAGTTTCGTGTCTGAACGGCGGCAAGAACAGTTTTATGAACGCGTTGAATTGGAGAGGTCTCTGGCGCGGTGTCCAAACCTGCGTTTGTCGAGGTCGGAGCAGACGCGCCGCGCAAAATGCTCGGACGCATGGCTGCCATGGCAAAGAAACTCTCTTTTTTTGTTTGTTCCTTTTTTTTTTCCTTGATTGCGCCGTCTGGCTGGTGGAGATGCTGTTGGAATAGGCTACTGGGGCACGCACCAACAGAACCTTACCTGGTCGAACGCGTCGCCGCATTCTACGTGCTGTGTGTCACGCCGATATACGAGGTGTTTTATTTAAATTCAAACAGAATTTTAGAAAAAGGGGCGAGGCTTAAACGAGGGTTATTTTCACCATGTCTTTATCAGGCTCAGCAGGCATTAAATGAAGGAATAATCGTCGCGGTGAGTTTTCTCATTAACTAATGTTTGTTAATTAACTTTTCGGTTATTGCTTTTAGGGGTCATGTTGGAATTGTAGTATTGACTCCAATTACTATTAGAGGCCAGACCATTTTAAAGAATTTGCAAAAAAGGTAATGGTTGTTTAGATGATAATCAATGCATTTTCGCTCTTTTCCGCTTGATTTAAAAATTGGTATAAAAAGAGTGTCGCAAGCCCTGCCCACAATGGTGCTCGCAAGAGTGAGATAGTCGTTTCAGTCATGTCATCACTTGTGTTGTCGGCACACGCACCAAGGACATGCGGATCGAGATAGTGACGCTGTGATTGAAGCGACTGCATCACTCTTCTGAGCGTCATTGTGGGCAGGGCTTGCGACGCTCTTTTGAGCGCAATTCTTAAATCTGGCGAAAGGACAGAAAAATTGATAGATGAAATATCTAAAGAGAAACCTTTCTACAAGTTATATAAAATGGTTACCTCTACATCCAACAACTAAAAAGTTAATTAACTTATTTTAGTTAATTATTTAACTTACCACAATGATTATCCCCTCTTCTAATGTCTGCTGAGCTTGATAAATGCAGGGAAAAGACAGAAGTTAACTCACTCTCACCCGCTATTAGTAAAAAATTGGTTTGAATTAAAATCGAGTACCCTGTATATCTAATACAGTAGAACCAAGTTAACACGCTTAGAAAAGAACTCAAGAAGAAAAGTGCGTTTTCCTGGAAATCATACGATCCAAACAACCTTGAAAATCGAAAAGTTGTGAAAAAGTCAATTTTTGGGTTGTATAATTCATAAACTACCTCCTCCGTAATTATCAGCACCTAATTCACCGAAAATATATTGTGTGTTCTTTTTCCGTTGCAATGACTACTGCGCCTCCATGGGTTCGTTCAGCTCTCTTCATCCGCTACAGTCATTGGCAGCATTTTGCTTTAGTAGTTGGCATACTTTGCTTGTGTGTTTTGTGGCCGCACTCGACATGGGGAACAAAGTACGAGAGAGTGCACACATTGGACGCACAAAAGTGGTTCTTGCAAGCGTCTTCACATGGCGAACATCATAAGCAGTGTCGGCAGGCCCTCGACGCTCGTCGTGTCGCCGCTTCCGACGGTGATACTTCTATGTCGTCGGCCGTCGATACCGAGCAAAGACAGAAAAGTGGAAGAAGAAAATAGTGTCCATTTTCAAGCGCCGAAAAACGAGCAAGAGTCCAGAATGATACGAAACGGCATTTAATACGGTTGAGTGCGGCGCTTCACTTTTCGAAAGTGTCCGTCAGCTTCTGCCGGCGCACAACCCGACCATTCGCCAGGAGAAGCTTTTTCTCCAGAGTTTGCGAGCTCTTCTACACTCCGCATCTGTTTTTGTGGTCTCAGAAACTTTGCAGCGCATCCAATCCGGCGACGGCCCGAGCGGAAGTAGCTGCTGGCGGCTTCTCTCGCTCGTCGTCGTCCCTGGACACTTCGTCTGGACGTAACTCTGACACGGTGTCCGCGATGCTTTGTGGCTCGCTCGTTGCGAGGTCATGGTTCATTGCGAGGAATTGGCCGAGCGCAAAGTGGATGCCGGTGGGCTCCTCGTCCATGTCGTCCTTGTCGCTCACGCAGGTCCGGTTCGGGAAACTGCCGAAACCCGCACTTCTTATAAGCAGCTTTGAACTGTTTCGTTGGTCACGCTTTTCTAGGGTGTGTTCGAGTAATGCATCGCGTCCAGCAACGAGAGCTTCCCGGGATCTTCTTCTCGGAACACATGAACGAAAAAGCGTCGAACAATGCACTTTCGGTACAGATGCTTTGTTTTTTATAATACCCGCATCGAGTGGCTGCTGATGGCTTGTAGTATTTGCCGGTGGAAATGCAACGCGGAGATTCGAAGAAATTATGTGTCCTTTGGATGTGTTGAGCAGTTGTCTAGGAACAGCGGTCCCTTGCGGTTTTTGCACTCCAGTCACCTGTCGAGATATCACGAGGGCCATCCGGGCCTTCGAGTTCTGCTCGTAGAAGCGAGAAAGTCAAGAAATATTCTTCGGACACGTCGGCCGCTTCCATTTCCCGATTATTCGCGGCGCGATCTTCTATGATCCTTCTTTGTTGCAGCAGAGCAGCACCGTGATTCCGTCCTTGCTGACTTTACCGCCATGGCACGACTCCCACTTCATACTTGGGGCTTCGTCGGCCAAACCAGAAGAGCAGTGGAAGTTCGTCCTTGTTAAACGTGTTGAGTGGATCCTATGCTTTAACAACGCCCTGAAGCGAGGCAATGGACTTCTCAACGTCTGTTCACACTTGCCGTTTCTCCAATCACTCGGCAGTAGATTCTATGCCCAGTTTTCAATCGACTTACCCAGCCGTTGGAAGCGTTGAAGTCGTTGATATACATGCTTTAAGCAATCTCCGTGGCTTTTTCCTGGATGCTCGAGCTCACTGAAATTTCATAAGCAAAGCAACTCGCAACTCTCCATGCTTTGCTCCACAATGCCTGCTTTGTCCCCAAGCCAAACACGAAGGCGTCTCCTTCTATGTCTTTTCTTTTGGAGACTACAGTATTCACCGTGGAAGCAGGCAGTCCAGGTTCCTTCGCTATGTCTTTTTCGTTTCTGCTTCGGGTCCCGGTCGACCACAGCGAGGGTGTCTAGCTTTTCCTTGAAGGACGGGGGTTTCTGCTTTCGCGTTACCATCGCAGTCCTAAACGCCAGAACTATTAAACGAAATTAGCAGAGGTGCTCGACAAAACAGCAGCAGCAGGACCAGCAGAAGCAAGAAATGTGCCACGTAAACAAAAACTAAAACGCTATGAGAAAAAAATAGTTACTGTAAATTTTTTAGAGACGAGGCATTGCTGCAAATGGAAATCATACCCTAAAATCAAGAGTGAATTGGGTGAAAATAATGAATAGACTAACTTTTGATGTACAATAAAAAGAAAGTTGAAAAAATGGTATTTTAGGTCACGCTTTCCTGCCAAACTTATTATCGTGGCAAGGCACACTATGGCAAAGATAGTTCTTCCCAGCCAGCAATGTTTGCTTATATCCCGCCATAGCTAACTGGCCGCATTTACGCCGAGGTCATCATTGATCCGAACACCATGATTACAAGGAGTAGGCTATCTTTCGGCGTTTAAAAGAATACAGCAAACGGAGCCAAAAATAGGGGGCGGGTTATCTTTCGGGTATGAGGTATCTCCCAAGATACTACGAGAGTTTTTTTTTTTTTTTTTTTGAAGCGACACGTTTAAAGCGCTTGCTGGAGTTACTCAGAGTAACTCAATCACGTGTCTGTCTGGGAACCGCTTAAAAATAAACATGCGAATTTATTGCTTCTGGCACTAGCAGCACTAACGCCGTAAAATTTACTCTATCTCATGGACACAGCTATGGTGAAATATGTTAGCGTCCAGCTTTGCTCTATTTGTTTGCACTTCATGGAACACATCGTGAGGTCCCTGCCGACGCCTTGCTTGCACTGCGATCCATGCCTTCCCGATCGAGGCAGAAATGCGCAGATCAGATTTACAGCCGAGGCAATAGACTTCTTCCAAAACCGACGCGCCCCATCGCGGTGAAATACCACGCACTGCACTCTGGGAACTAGTTGGCCACTCAGTTTCGGTTTCGACTGAGCAGCTACATCTCATGCTATCACGCCGCGACCGAACGCACTGCTTGCGTTTTCGACTATCTGACTTTTTACGAATGTACAATACACTCATCCTCGAGCGATACAAAAACGAAGACCGGGGCATTTTCCTTGGTTCCCGAAACACCGGATATTGTGCGTGCGTATGCAAACGTAGTAAGGCGTGGCTTAGTCACCTCACCCCACGAGTGCATCTTTGAGCTCGTGTCAGTAATCTCGTCTAGTACCAGTGAATTACAACTGAAATTTGGTCACCTTGAGCTCTACACGTATTGTCTTTGCCAAACGTCCGCTTCTTGTTACTTCATTGGGCGAAAAGCAAGCCGCATCCTCACAGGAGTATCAAAGTTGAGCCAGCATTGGCGCATAAACTTTTAAGGAAACGCAATAAATTCGACCTCACTACTGCACAAAAGTTACTATGATGTCTTCCTCGTGTCTTCACATATCTCACACTCAAATTTTATGCTGATATAAGATTGAGTTTTCGCAAACGCTGAGATTGGCTAGCTACGACGGAGGCCCTAACAAGCGTCCCCTACTCCTCGCTAAGCCTTTTTGGACGACCTTTTACTGACGAACAAGACCTGTGCCTTCCGTGTGACAAGTGTGACAAGCCGGGACTGTGCTGTCGCCGGGAAAGGTTGTGCTAAGCATGTTTTGGGACTGCCGTGGTAGATCTATCATTCTCATTAATATTCTGCCCCATGTGAACGTGGCAAAGTTCCTTTGTGTTTTGATTTATGCCTGTCTGTTGTCACAATTATTTTTTATCGTTACACTTAGCAACATATTGAATTTAAAAATATTTCTCCATTTATATTGTCCTTATTTTCTGGCCCTCGTGACTGCGACAGATCCCCAATCTGGCCTGTTGGCCAAAATGTTCGGAGACCCCCACTGTAGACGTAGGTCCTGTGATTCATTCAAATATGTTTGCTCTTACGCAGTGATCACCACGGAGAAGACCAACATTCTCTTGAGGTACCTTCACCAACAGTGGGACAAAAGGTGAGGTTTTGCGTGGTCTCTTTACTCCGTTTCACTTTACGGTCAACCACAACGGACGCTCCGAGGCAACCAATCTGGAACTCTGAATGTATCATGTGACTATATGTCCCGCACATTGTTGCGTCTCCTCTCTCACCCCCCCTCACCCCCAAAGGCTTCATGATGCTCGCTCTGCGTAGGATTGGCTTGGATTGATCGTAGCGTCCTCAGTGGTCCGTCGTAAACGTCTGTTCATTCTCCAACGTTGACGAACATGCCGGCGCAGACGAACTGCACCACGTTGCGCCGCACCGAGAAGCGTACGAACGACCGCGTATACGATCCAGTGCGGTCCAGCGCGCCCCTACGAACTGCCCCACTTTGCACACGTGCATCTCCGCAGCAATTGCGTCGTCTCTACACCGTATTTCTGCTTCCCGGCGACACGGTTCCAGCGCGTTGGCCGACGGAGCACGAGAGAGCGCACGTTGGAGCAGTCCTCCACTCGTTTTAAAGCGTCCACGTTCCCCGGGTTCCTAGGTAGAGATTTCATGAGTCATTGTTTGCTGGCGGCTAGGGCCCGCTGCCAACCGTCTCTCTCGCCTTGGCGTGCAGGGTACACCCAGCCAGCAAAGCAGAGTAATGGTCTGTCCCACATGACGCTGGCGGGGGTCGACTCAAAATAGTAGGCTGACTCGCACGGCAAAGTTTGACACATTTCCGGACACGTCCGCACCCGTAATCTCGCGCGGCTCGAGGGTAAGGCCCAGGAAGGAGATTGGACGTGGCCTCGCAGTGCCGTTTCTCGAAAATCCCGCACCCATGCCGGCGATCTCGGGTCGCGGTCCACGAGGACCTCCGTTTGAACGATGCCAGGCGGGACGCAAAAAATGCCATCCGGGCGTCGTAGCATCAGCAGGTCGGCGGGAAGAACTGACACGACGGCGATGCCACAGTACAGTCAAACCCGTTTATAACGAACAGCAGGAAACGCTACGGTCAGTTCGATATAGCAAGTAATTCGATATAGCAAAAAAATTATTTACAACGAACTTCCACGATGCGTTCGTTGTAGGGCGAGAGCTTCTCTTTCTTTCTCATCTCTTCGCTTCCGCCTTGTAACAACGTGCTAAAAAGATTTTTTTTCTTTTTGCATGCGTGTAGAGGTGTTTTGTTTAGCTTATCTCCCCTTCTGAATCGCTTCTCTTCATGGGCAACCGTTTTGGGATGAGAATTTGTTTTTCTGTGCGCGGGTGCAGAGTGTATTTTTTAGCTTTCTCCTCTTCTGAATCTTTTCTTCGCTCAGTTTTCTTGGCAACTTGAGCTTTTAAAATTTTCTTTCTTTCCTACTTTTTTTCTTGGTTGGGGGGAGGGTGGGGGGGGGCAGGCTAGAGAGCCGATTGTTTGCGCGTTTTGGGAAGCCTTCCCGGGGGGAAAAGTTCGATATAGCCAATATGTTGTTCGTTATAAAAAATATGCTTTACATGCATTTTTATTTAAATTTTCCGTGAGTTCGATATCGACAATAATTCGCTGTACGTGGGTTCGTTCTAAACGGGTTTCACTGTATCGCTTTTGTCCATTGTAACGGGGGGGGGGGCGGGTAGTGCATCCTCGGAGCAGTCCACATCCACGCTCGCCCAGTCGATCGCACAAACATTAAATATGCGCTCCATTTCGATAATAGCGCGCAGCAAGAACGGCAGGTTCAGGTCACAGAAATAAGCCTCTCGCACACTCCTACCGGCCACGACATCCAGATTCCCGAATAGGGCGCTCGCGCGAGGGCTTCTTGGATGACCATTGTCGTCGGTCTGCACTCTTCGGCGACGCATAGGACAACGGACTATAGACTCCGTTCGCAACCAGCGTTGGACAACGTGATGGGGTGCTTGCGCTCGTCGACCTTACAATGGAGTATAAGCGGCCCTGAAGGCGAAAGAGTTTGTAGGTTGCAGCCTTCGACGTGGTATCTACGAGTTGTCGCTCAACAAGTTTACAACAACCAGCATTTATTGCTTTAATTTAACTCCCCCCACACACACACACACACACATACATACACACACTTACTAAGCCTATCGAGTGAGGTTTGACTGTAGGGTAACATCAATTTTGGGATGTCACCCACACAGACTCCAAGCACCTTATCGTGCGATCTCACACTTCGTAGATTTAGAGCGCAATGCGTGGATATTTTGTTGGTGAGCATTGTGTGTTGTGAGGATTGCTACAATCTTTCGTGATAACATTCGGAAGCCAGTTGCACGGTGACTGGAATGCATCTGTGGCATGCGTCCCGTTGGGCCCATGCCCAACAAGCTTCACGACAAGCTCTGTTTATCTCGGAATCCTGCTTCCACTTCCTCTTTGTCGGGATGCCCACTTCCATATGATAAGTTTTAACTAGAGGTGCCTGCAAACCTCTTGAGTTCCAGTTCAAAAGGTTTAGAAACTTTTGAACGTCTCTAAGGTTTGAATTTGAAAAGTTTGCATCTTTAGAACCCTGCTGGGGTTCGAGTAGAAAAATTAAAAAATGTCCAGGTTTCCGTAAGTACTTAGATTTCAAATTTTTCGATGAATTAAGTTAGAAAAATTTAACAGTTTGAATTTCTTTAAGATTCTCAAGTTCGGAAAATTCAAAGATCTTGAATTTCTTCGAGGTACAACCTAGAAAAGATAGAAATGTTTTATTTTAAGATACAAATCTGAATTTTACGGAGAGAGATCAAATTCTTGTAGTTTTGAACTAAGTTTTATGGCTTTATTTCTACAAAAATCTACAAATTTTACCGAAAACGTTGCACATTTCTCTTTTGCCGTAAGTATACTTTTTCCTTTTTGGTGCTGTGGTACTGACGGTACTATCTGTATTATTCTTTATTTGTCGCAACTTATGAAACAACGTTAAACCGGTTGAACGGTTCATCGAAAAGCCCCGAGGCGGTTAGGTGAACGCACTTCATACTTCTTTGCAAGCGAGTAGCAATCCGATCAAATGTCACCTAAATGCGATGCTGGCGTAAGACAACTAAACAAAAATCATGAGCCATTCCACTCTGTGAAGGTGGATAGCCAGCAAAGCTGCTTAGCACACGACACAGACGTGACACTGAATTTTGAACAAAGGTACGAACACATTTATTGTCTTGATTGGCGGTCATTGTGCCAGAAAGGTACACACACACATGTCGAGGTCTATCGCCTGCCCTGAGGATCCAGTGGATACTAGACACTCAGCGACGGGACCGCCACCCGGCGGAAAGTAGACATGCGACGGGACTGCCACCTCGGGAGAGTGGAAGGAAATGAAACTAGGCATGCAAGCGCTTGGAACGACGTCAGAGAGGGCGGTGCGAGCAGTAAACATGGCCGACGCGGGTCGCATGGCGACAAATCTTTGAGAAACCTTTATTATCTACCCGAGAGTCTTCTGTTCTTGATAGTGATGCCTATTGATAACTGACCACTGAATACGACTCTATTGCCCAATTACCCGATCATCAAGGAGAATGCAGGGAATGGTGTGCCATGCGCCGCACGTGCCGGCGCCTCTGCAGCAGTAACTGTTCTAAAGTAAAAGCCTAAAACAAGGGGCATCTTGCACGCGCGTTCATCAAAGCTTTATTTTGGTTATTTACTTAGAATCTTCTATGCGGGGAAGGTGTACGCGTGCGGCGGTGCGAGCAGAGAGTTTTTTTGTGTTGATGCTTACGAAAACTCCACGAAACCTAGCAATAAACAGCTTCACTGTAATACGGACACAGACAGCACTCGTCACGAGTCAAGGTTAAGAACGCAACGCAACAAGACTAAATTAAGGGACCCCGCAGCCCCCGAGAATACAGCTGATCAGGTCACGGCCAGTTGTCGTTGGGCTAACCACATTGCTGCTGCCTGGAACTTTACTTTTTCGATTAATGGAGATATTGGCCGCTCTAAAATGCAGCCTGTTACTAATGATAATGAAGCAAGCACCGATCCCGCGTTCACTGTAGCGCATTGGCGTGTTTCCCGCTGACACCGCAGAGTCGTGTGAAAATTGACACCCCGGCTGGTGAAAAAGAAACCAAGGTTACAGATTTTCCAGCAATGCCCGGTTGAATTTCTGGCGAATGCTGCAACTGAACGAAGCGCGCGCG
>JAZHYW010048610.1:0-13980 GCA_037355805.1 Ixodes ricinus
AAATGTAGTGAGAGCGCTCCAAACCAGTTGGCGAGTTCTTAGAACTCACTGTCATCTCGTTCAAAAGTTAAGTGATTTTCTGCAAACTTTAATGGGGAAACGGGTCCCCGTTTTCGCCCGTTTTTGGTAACTTGCGCCATTCAGCTCTATGTATTCGAGAGGTCCGTTAGCCGCCATTTTCGCATTGAGAATTTCAAGATATCACTTATAAGTTTTGACCTACATAACGGTTATACTGAAAATTTGGCCTCCGGTTCTCCGGGGGGACAGTCTGTAGTAATTGCTGAGACAATTATCCGAGTTCATCATAGTTTTTTGATCCCGTACTTTGACGGCGTATTGAACATGAGAGCTGTATCAGCGTTCAATGAGGACGCGGATCCAAGTAACACGCTTCCTGCCTAAGAAATGGAGGCCAACAACGTTGCTTGATGAAGTTTCCAAAATGCTATATCTCCTAATCGTTTCTTACGTTACTCGTTCAGTGTTTCTATAGCTTAGTTCGTTATTTGTAGGGGCATTTATATAATTCTAACTGTATTTTGTTTTGTAGAAATCACCCGTCTGATTCGTTTGTGAGATTAAGTTTTATAATGAACGTATTCTTAGACAGTTCTTTGTCTTAAGCGCAGTCATAGTAAGTTCTAAAAAAGCTAGCTTTCACCTAGACGGCCACGTGGCTACATGCGAATCTGTGAAAACCAGTTCTCCGATTAATAATGATAATAACAGTTTTTTCGCACATACTTTTGCCGCAGAAAAAGGAGACACAAAGTCTTCTCACGTGACATTGAACTCCCTTACTGCAGTCAGCGCTCAGTGCAGCACTCAATCAGCGCGGATTTGGGGTCGCTCGGCGCTGTAACAGCGCTGCATCTTCTTCTATGGACACTGCATTCACATCCTCGCGCTTTCCAACCTTGTTGGAAAACTCTTCACGGCCATTTAATCACCATGAGACCCCGCGTTGGCGGGGAGGTGACGGTGTTTTGACTTATCAACTACCTAACTCGGGCGAATACACTCCATTCCGCTGATCTGCATTAGACAGAGCACCTACAGCGCCAAACCCTCCCCTAGAGGTTTGGGCGTCTCGTGTTTGAGAGAATGCATGCAGAATCGCTCTCTGCGCACTCCGAGAGAGGGGTTTACGGGTCGGGCGCACCCTGACACCTGACCAGTTTGCTGAGACAGTCGAGATAGCTAAACGGACCGGCAGTAGAGAAGCTCCCGACGATAGATGGCACCAGCCACACCTCCTATTCGAAGGGCAAACCCTGAGGCGGCTGTAGCTATCTTCAGACGCTGTGTTTGCGTGCGCGTCTGTTGACATTCGGTGGCCATAGCAGACGGACTTTATTGTGCGGAAGGACACGCTGGTGTGCAAGACCATGCGTATACTTGGGCTCTTTCGGCGTGCTTTTCAATGGGCGCAACGGGAACAAAAAGAGCTCGAAATAAAGACTCAACGCACGTGACTTATTCTCGCAATTACCTTTTATCTTGACGAGCAAAACACAAAAAAGCCTTTTCTTTTTGGCTATATGACAGCTATATCTTTTTTCCATGGACTGTACCTGGATCAGATGTCCTACCCTTTTATAAACTGGTTATTTAGATATAATTTATATTGTTTTTATACATTGTTTCATCGCTTCAGCAAAGATGGCTGCTAAGATTATGTAACATCATGGTACCCCTGAACCTGCATTCCAACACTAATCCAGTTGTTGGAATGAAAATAGGCACAACAAAGAGGATGTCTTTTTTTTTTGTATTACTGCTGATGTAAACGGAACATTTTACAATGCTATCCTCTTGAACTTGTGGTGGTGGTGGTATTGGCGATGGTAGTGTTTTCCTGAAGTGAGGTTTCCTCTAGCCAGTAACGGAAAAATTACACGGCCATAGGCTATTGCAGTTCGGTGACAATGAATGCAAAACGGATGCAAGGTAAGAGAGATGGAAAAGGTGGTATTCAGCAAGTTTCCGGAGAATAAGAAATACAAATTAACAAAACAAAAATATCGGCACATAATCACTCATTGTTGAGAAAAGGACTACTCCTTCTGAAACGCAAATTCCTAAAGCGCTCACATAAAGTCGCGCAAGAAACCGCACAACAAGACTGTCAAAAGCACGCGAGGGCTAAAATAAAACAATTCTGTCAGCGTTTGCTTCTAGCGCACATAAGTTGTCACTATAAAATTAGATTCGAAGAGCGCCAGAAAACAAGGACAACAGAAGGAATAGAAGAAACGACGAAACGATGCGCTTCTGCACATCGTTTCGTCTACTCCTTCTGTTGTCCTTGTTTTCTGGCGCTCTTCGAATCTAAGATGTACCAACTTGCCCAACTCCAGATTCTTCTACTATAAAATTACTTCGGGAATCTGCTACCGACTGGGTTCACCGAAACTTCTCTTCGATGGCCTTATAAAAGACACCATCTTCCGTAATATCCTGAGAGATCCCCCCTCGAATGGTAACATACCCCTTTTGGCATGATTTGCTATTTTCCTAAAAACATCAAAAGATAGCCCAATTCTAGTAATTACAGGGTCTTTTCCAATAGTGACCTCGGTAGAAGTGGTATTTCCAATCCAAGGCGGAAATAAGTGAAAATTTTGTTTTACATTTTTGTTTGCACACCAACAGTTTTTCCTAATTTTCGTCATCTTCATGCAATTTGCTTTGGATTTTAGGTGAGCTATATCTCGGGATATTACGGTATGTTTTCCCCTTCTGCTATGATACCGCTTCATCGGTACCATGCATGTCGCACAGCGTCGGCTGTCCCGCTACTGTTCATTATTCTTACACCTTCGTAGAGCCACTAAAGAAAGCTACGCTTATAGTATATGGGCACTTCATTCCTATATTTGTTTGTGAACTTCGCCATTTTGGTGCTGGGTGCAAGGCGGGCGCAATTGGCGATTATTACGATTAAAAAACGCCACTGTTTGTGCTTTAGATATTGTCAGGGATGGAAAAAAACGAGAAACGTAAAACTAAAAATGAAGGTTTAATCGACGAATTTGTGCCAGAAAGAAAAGAGAATGAGCGTCGAAAAACCAGACGCGAGCATCGAAGCGTCGGCGCGACAGTTGGTTATACTTCCGTTTCAGCTTGGGTCCAGACGCAGCCGATGCTACGAGCGCGAGCGTGTGGCCCTGGAACAGTGCTTGCATTGCACGAGCGCGCGTGCTTGGCAGGGACGCTGAAAGCCCGGAGCTCGCGCTTGCAGCATCGCCTGCGTCTGGACCCAAGATGAAACGAAGTATAGAGAGAGACTCGGAGAGTGAGTCGGCAAGGCCAGTGGGCCCCCTTATCTATTGTACTCTGCACTCGGTATCTCGAACATTTGGCTAGAATATTCTAGCGTCGAACATTTACGGTAAGAGTAAACGCGAATTTTCTTGAAGAATGGACTAGCGTTCCCTCTCGGCGATGCACGCGGCTAGAGTGCCTCGATGTCCCTCTGTTTAGGGTGATGCCATCGTTGTATAGTACCCGATGCCGACAGCACGCGCTCACAGGAAAAATACAAAGAAATCGCAGGAAACAAAATGTCGCTGTTGCACAGTCAACGCCACGAGCGCGTGCAGGGACACGCTCTTTCACGCGCTTGAGAACAAAAAATAAAAATAAGCGTTAGAAACAAAATGGCCAGATGTCATCATCCCATGCAAAAAACGCACATGAAAGGCACCCTACGCACGCGGCAAGATAATTGTTGGAAAGCTTAGGTTATATCATTTCTTCATACACGGAGTGTTTTAGCATTTCTCACGGGGCGTAAAAAAACGTAATCCCCAATTAAAAAAAAAAAACTTTTTTTACCTTGAAACGCAGCTTAGCTGGCGCGCCACCTTCCAACGAATCGTCGCACACTTTTCGGAAGGAGAACAGAAAGCAATCACTTGGGATAAAAAAAAAAAAAAAAAAAAGACGGACGGTCTGCTTTTTTTTTTTTCGATATTTCGACGACGAGATTATTGCACCTCGAAAATGTGACCTCAAAAGAATGAATCGAGGAATTGAATGAGCAAAACGAGCTTGGCACGCGTACGTCTGGCATCACCCAAAATTTGGTTCAAAGACGCCGATGGTTCAAGACGAGCTCGCTCCTGTTTCCTATTACTGCAAGAGAGAGAAAAAAAAAAATGTTCTGCCAGCTATTACTATACCATTTTTAAATTGTACCCAAGCAGACGCTTGCAGAGCTTTTTATTGTGCATTATTTCTTTCCTAAAATAAATTAACTGCGGAAAACGCTTTTCCATTAGTTGTACCGACAACGATATCAGCTTGAGTCTGCTGGAACGTTTACTGTCAGCGTTAACAACAAATCTTAATATTTGTTTATTGATTTATTCAGTTATTTAAAAACCTTAAAGGTCCCCTTCAAGAATAACATTACATAACGGCGAAGAAAATTAGGTATGAAAAGAAAAAAACGATTCCACCTTCCCGTGCCCTGACTTTCCCACCGTTTCCAAGAATCCATCTTTTTCGTTATTAATATTTTTTAATTATTATTTTATCGTATGCTCCAGTGCCTCACGACTTTTTCAGTTAGTCGCAACGAAAGCTGTTTCGCTTAAAACTTGAGATATTAGAATTCTTGGCCTAAATACGCCTATTACCTATTTCTGCTGGCTTCACAGAAAGTACGTGAACGGCTATGATTAACGCTTAGGATAATAGGGGCTGCCATAATCAGTATCCGCCGATAGCTTTAATTTCCTTAGTCGGATTTGCTTAATTCCCGTAATTAGATTTTCTGCGGGGGGATGCGATAAAGAGAGACACTTAAATTTTTACCCTGTTTTTATACGCTTTAGAAACGTGGGGAAGTCAGCCCCTAGATACATAGATGCTTTACTCACATTTTTCTTGCGTTTTAACTTGAGTACGTTAAAGCAAGTCCGCTTTGTTCGCAAAGAACCTTATCGGAAGTCTTAACTACGTTGAATTTGATTAAAAACGGACTCTGGGCATTGTACTGCGTGTATCTTGGCCTAAAAATATATAACCAAAAGCTTGCTCTTTTTTTGGTTGACAGAGATCTATGTCGTTTGGGGCAAGACCAATTAGCAGGTCCTATTACTATTATTATATTATTACATAGCACTATTGCTATTATATTACTACTACTATTACTTAATACTGCTACTTAACGGCCACCCGCCACGGTCGTGCCTGAAAGAAGCCGGGAGAGAGTAGTCCTCGAAATGTTGGGTCCCTAATTAAGGCGTTGTCGGACGTTCCTCCTGTTTAAGTTTTCTTTTTAATTATTTGCGTAATTAACAGGAGTGTTTAATTATACCTCTCTCTTTAATTCCGCACAAGTAAGATAATGTCTCACAGTCGAAGATCACGGCCACGCTTATCATCCAGCTGGCGATAAGGCGGCAAGGGGCGCTTCGGGAAGCGTTGGCACGCTGGAGGCCGCGATTGCACGATTAATCCACTCTTGGACGCACGGGGCACGTCGGCGACAGTAGCGCCCAGCTCATGACTTATATTGCGAGCAAGATAACGGCGAAAGGTAATAAAGAGTCGCCTCACGCGTAACGCGTGAGGCGACTCTTTATCTCACGTTTAAAAAAGAAATGGTTGCTTGCAAGAACCAACAAATTGCTGGAAACGATAACACTCTCTTTCGAAGCACCCCTGCGATGCGATTCAAAGGTGGGAACGTCCCGACTACACTCGCTCGCCGTGTTGATCGCGAAATACAGCGCCGCGTGTGGCGGCTTCACCGCACGAGCCACAAATCACTTCTGCTACTCTTTATTGTTTTTACGGCAGTCTGTACCCATCGCTTTGCAGAGTATTTCTTTTCCCGAAAGCCTACGGACTTCTCGATCCCACTGTCTCTCACGGAAGTACTGTCGTGAGCAATATGAGAGGGTACAGCGGAGCGCGTGCCATGAATAGCCTCGAACCCTACCCGTGGCGATACGCTGCGGCAGCTCTTGGAAAGAAGGTGGGAGAGAGCGCAGTGCATTTCGTCTTGCTGCCGGCACCCCTGCCATGCTGGTTTTCCCTCGCGCGGCACCTGATAACGATGAACATTGCTGCGAGGCGCGCTTTGATACGTCGTATCATTGATAGCTTTGCGAACTTGAAAAAGAAAGCTCCGCGGCAACGTGGAGAGGGAAACAGTTTTATTGACGCCTGCCAATATGAAAGGAAGACAAAAAAATAGAACAAATAGATGGTCCAAACGTCGGTATTTATCATTAGCCGCCTAACCGCATTTGGATCATGGTGGTATCCAGTGGTATCAAAACGTTATCGCCGTCTGTAGTCGGCGATGAACCATACGCCATTCCAAGTAGAGTCGATGCAGGAAAGGGAAAAACACTCTCGAGCCAGAGTTGCTGCTGCGCCAACGCTTCGCTGACCCTTTCCTCGAAAAGCCCGTCTGCTTCTACGGAGTGGACTGCCAGAAAGCACGTGCGCAGTGTGCACGGAGGCAAGTTGTTACGACAATGTTGAGGCGCCGCTTTGATATTATAGCGTGTTTTGCGCGTGACATGGCCCCACTATGCAAGAAAAGAATCGACCGGGCAGACACTGTGCCGTAATTGGTTGTACAAATAGCCAAAAACGCAAAACAAACGCCGATTCAGTGTGCGAGAACCCACGCTGTCTAACGGGATGAATCTGGGCGTGCGGCATGTCGATGCCGCACCGGTTCTCCAGCTGCTCCGAACCTACGACGCCGGCGGCTGGCGAATTTAAACTGGAAAGATTTCTTGCCATCGAAGAGCAGTCGTGCGTGCTCTGACCTTTACTATGTGGACGGCCGGCGAATTGCGGAGAACCCCGTGCCGTTCCTTCGCCCCATGGCCTACGACCGAAAGGCAAGCGGAGGGTGGCTTAGACATTAAAAAAAGAGAAGGCAGTTGCGTGACTCCTCGGTCCGCTGATTTAATAACTCTATTTTTCTTCAGGTGGTAAATGGTGTAGGAAAAAGTTTGGAAATGAAAGGGAAGACGGGAAGGGGGGGGGGGGGCTTTTGTGTCTGACGCCACTGTGCACAGAAAGACTGTGGACACAGAGCTCAGAACTTTGGCTTGTTTCTGTGTGTGAACTTTCCAACACGAATATATATATATATATATATATATATATATATGTATATATATATAGCACAGCCTTGCGTGTAGTACACGCCGCTACACGGTTGCGCGCACAAGTAATTCTCACGCGAGGCGATTACAGAGAGGGCATCAATCGTGCCAGCCTTGTGACCGAGTGGGATTTCCCGGAAATCAGAAAAAAAAAAAACGGATTCGTCGCACTTGTTATCTGTACTCGGTATTTATATATCTGATTCATATTTAAATTTGAGGTTTCTACTATTTAAATTAAAGCAGACGTGGCAGCGCAGGTCTGAGCCGCTAACCGCGCAGTTCGTTCAAATGTTCCCGGCGCCCCAAGCTCCGACAACTCGAGTTCAGCGCAAAAATCACATTCCGCAATTCATGCCATCACCGGCTTCGTTCAATCTCCGATTTCACTAGCGATCCTCAATTTCGCCACTAGCGATCCCCAATTTCGCTAGCAGATCGAAACTGCCGAGTTCGGTTCCGGGAGCGACGATCTGCCCCAGAACCGCGCTAAAATTACCCACAAAAAGATGCCCGGCAAGCAGGATGTACGCCTTTTCTCCATGGACGAAGACGATGATCTGAGGGCGCCGAATACGGACGCCGTGCCGGCAGAAGCTAGCTGCGATCGGTGTGATTCGCTATATGTCCGATCCCACTATACAGCGTCGCGGTTGTGCTCGGATTTGGCGCGAAAAGAAGAGTATGGCCTGCAGATGACTCTCCGGAGTGTATCATGCAATGCGGAGCGAAAGATCGTCTGCTTCCTTTCCAGAAGCTGGTGGTGACGCTGCGCAATGCCGAGCGCTATTCGGCCCGAGACCGATTGAAGGATAGTCGGCAGAATTCAATACAAGCTGTCTCGGAGTGGTACCCACTATCCTTCCGTCAGGAGCTTTCGTGACATCTCCGAGTCGTCGCCACAACCTCGAAAAAGCAGCAGTACCACTCAGGCGGTAGCAGTGTGGCGTGTCACCGTGCTCCCGCAGAAGGTGACGGCACGACCGTACCATGCGGTACAGGGGGTATTCACTGGACGCCATATTTGGGGTCACTGTTTAGAGCGCATGCTCACAACGAGCTCACATTGGTAGGCCTGCTAAGATCGGCAATCTTGATGGTGCGGGAAGGCAGTTGCAAAAGAACTGTGGAAGCTCGCAGTCAGCACGCGCTCTGGCAGCCACGCACGCAGATATGGCCGCCGGTGAATACTCCCTATACCTTCCCAAAAAAGAGCGTGTGGCCGGTGCCATCTTGACTGTTCGTGCGTATGGCGCGTGCTTTCCTCGTTTTCCGAAGCGACGAACACGCACGTGCGGAGCTGTGAAGACCGCACGCGGGACTGTGATTTTGTAAACATTAAAAAAGTCTATACGATGCTCATCCAGATCGAAACAAACAAAGGGATAGAAGAGCGCGCAGAATTTCTGGGACTCTGCCAGACAGCGCGAGCTTTCGCCTCGGAGTTATCTGGCACGATTCTCTGTTTAAAAAAACAAAAAAATATGAGAACCGTGCTTGTTTGTTTTTGCGTGTTTTTTCTTTTCCCTCTTTAAAAATAAGTTGCGCATAGTCAAAGTTTCAACCTCTCAGCAGAAATTTAGCGCACGCGATTAGAACCAGAGGGCCGGAAGATTTGAGAACTTACCGTGATTCGTTTAAAAATAATGAAAGCGATTTTAGAATATCTCTAATGAGGAAAACTGCAACCTACAAAGTTTAAGCGAACTCTCGAAAATAAATGACGTCCGCTACAAAAAAAAAACTGTTATATTTTTTTTTTATTAAAATTGCCGAGTGCACCGTCAATAGCTTTTGAATCAAATTAGCCGCGCACGTGGGCAGAAACTTGGCGCTTCGACGATGTGTATGGCTTTAACTTTGCGGTGAGAAAAACGCGGTTCTCTCTTCTCCAGAACACCCGTCACTAAGAGTGTATGTATTTTATTGTTTAACACAAGGTCGCAATTAGCACGCGTCTGGTATATTGCTTTTAGAAGAAGAAATAAAGAGAAGCGTGCAAAACCTTAATGCGAACTCATCGGCAAGACCGCTGACCTGCCGCATTGGCCGACGCCGGAAGCTTCGGCCTTTTCGCTGAGCAATCCCAACTCGAGCGCGGATCCATCCCGGCGGTCTAGCGACCAGCTGAGTTTCTCGCCGAGAGCGTCGGAAGCTTCGAACCCCAGTTACGGTGGCGGTGAGAGCCATCTATTCACGACTGCGTATTCATAGACGGATCGACACAACTGGTACCAGAGCACGGGCCCGTGCTCTCTGACTTCGAGCTGAAAGCGCTTTTCTCCCTGTTTTCCTTTTTCTCGTGAGCATGATAGCACGCGCAGTGGCGTGCGCGAAAATCACCATAGCCTAGCATGGCGCAGCCCACAACTTATACGAAGGTTAACCTTCCGTTCGTGTTTGTAGACGCGCGCTCTCGCGGTGTTGGGTTTTCCTTCACTGACGACAAAACGTGTCGGCATCGCGTTCTTCTATATGGCTCTTCTGGTAGCGCGACGTCATGCAGGCAGGCTTATCGGTTGCAAACGATGAGTTCGACGACGTGTGTTAGAAGCACAGAGAAAGCTTAGAGTGACAAAACGTTTAAACCAGCACGGTTAAAGCTGAGAGTTTGGCATTTACTCTTTTTTTTTTTCGTCGATAAAAGTCTTTGTGTGGGACTGTGTGCAGGGATCACGCAGCACACAGACAAAGTACTCTGCATAGCTCCAGCAAAAAGCAAGATGGACGTTCGAAATTCCGGCTCCTCTTCTTTGCTTTTCTGCACGTGGGCAGGTGCGGGTGCATAGCGTTCCTATTTTTTCGTTGAACTTTAAGCTGAGAATGCACTCAATGCCATAAGCATGAGAGCTCGAGGTAGCCGGAGACACTCTGGAGGTAGCTGCTTTGAAGCGCTCCTTCGCAGAGTCGAGCAGCTCGCGTTAGAAGTGAGTTGTCTCAAAGCCGTGGAGCGCAAGCTAGCTCGCGCTTGTAGCTTTGGCTACGTTTAAGGGTGAACGGAGTATAGCGCCACCTAAAGCCCCTTGATAAAGGCCTTTTTTACAAGTACCGCCAACTATTGTTGTGGAAACGCGCGCAGACACGTGCCACGAGCGGATGCTCCGCCGCCATTCGCTTCCAAAGGGCCGCTCATTTCAGTGCTGCGCCGCCATTTTGCTTCCAAGGGCCGCTCGAGACATGGGCCTCGTGCGCTCGCGCATTTGACGCTACCTGCAAGACGCGTAAACACGTCGAGGGGCTTTAGCGCACCGGGTCAACACCTCCATGGAAAACAAAAAATGGTTTTCAAAACGGCGCTTTTTTTTTTTTTTTTTGCGTCGACATTTGTGCGTATTTTATGTTTACGAAGAACAACCCTATATAATTTCCTTTTTCCCGGCCGGTAACACTCCATTCAAAGTTCCCCCCTAATAGACCTGTTGCTATATTACCCAAGCATCAAGGAGAATGCAGGGATTGGTGTTCCCACGCGCACGCACGTGCTGGCCTCAGCAGTAGTAAGTTTTCTAAAGCAAATACCTAAAACAAATGGCATCTGCACGCGCGTTCGTCAACGCTTTATTTTGGTTATTTGCTTCGAATCTTTTATAAGGGAAGGCGTGCGCGTGCGGCGCGTGGAACACACGTGCTGGTCTCGCTTTATGGTTTAGGTAATGAGACCCTTCCCGAAAGTCAGTCTACCCACCCTGTACAGAGCCAAACCGACGCTCTAATGGCGGCACTACACAGCATCTCCACACCAGAAAATGCGAACGTCTTCGAAAGCATAGAGCAGAAAGGGCAAAAGGTGTTGGTTCTTTTACGTCACCTTCGACTCACGAAATCGAGGGTGCTTGATTTAGCAGAGCACGATCTCCTATCACCGCCATTAGAGCGGCAATATTGAGGCTCTTGGGACTGCCACAAGGTGACTCTGACTTTTGAAAGGGGTCATTAAAGGAACAGGGTAGGCCCTATTCCTCCCATGTGTTTCAGCCTATGTATGTGACCCGTTTTCTCAGGATCTGCTAGGGTTAGAGGATTCATGTTGGTATCATCGTATTTATCTTTCTGTGTTCTCTTTACTGAACTAGAACTATTGTTATATATATTTTAGTTCTTTTTTACTTTTGTTTTTACTGGACCCTCCCAATTTTAATGTCAAAATGGACAATAAACAGCTTGTCAAACAAAATTGCCTTGATCAATTTTCATAATTCTAGTTCAGTAGACTCTCCCTTGTGTTGTCTTCGTAGTGGAAAAAAATAATGCTTCTAGTTTTTATGGTTTCAGAGAAAAAGGGTCAAACGTCACAAAAAAATGATGTTTTGAGATAATTGACTTTGAAGTGAAAAAAGGCGCTTTATAACAAACTTGCACTCTAGAAATGCATGCTGATGCATCAGTTCGGTAGCCACCAGCCAGGTTGTCACCTCCATAGTCAATATTTAATTTCTTTGTTTGCTGCCTTGCTTTGCGGGCCTCTTTTGTGACGAGCTGTGTAGCCCTGTCTGCAAAGTAAAGTCGTGACCGGTCAGCGTCCCGCAACCACTGCACCGTGAATCATCCTGGTGAAACACCAAGTAGAGGCCCGAAGTTGTCCGTTTTGACGTCTCTCTAGTCGGTGTGTCCAACAGCACTTTTCACACTTCAGAAAGTAGGTACAGGCGACGCCAGCTCTTTATGTTGCTTTTTCAACCAGCTGCAAGTCCCCACCGCACACTTTACACACCCAGCTTTCGGCGACGGTACAGGACAGAAGGTCGATATCAATCACTTCATAGTCGCAGTCACTAACACTTGCCTTCAGCTCTTCAAAGCGTACTGCCGAGTGCTACAGCTTCGAAGAAGACGCACACGTGGTAGCCGCTGCGTCAGGCATCAGAATGCATCGCAGGGACTCGGCGGCATGAGAAATTGACCTGTACCGACAACCCTGAAAGCGACGCTTTTGAAAGACCTTCTTCGTCTTCGTCATTTGATTAACATTCAAAATCTAGTCCTAAAGTAAACAATAAATTACCTTGCCCGTGGAAGCACGCCGAAGCAGAAGCAAAAGAATGCGCGTCGCGAGTGATACCGGCAGTGTCTGAGGATTTATGGGGCTAAAAACGTAAAAGCTAGACAGCTGTTTGCTGTTGCTGGACGAGCAATAAACATTCCGCTAAACCTAAAGAAAATCTGCGTTTTTTTTACCGTTTTTTACAACATAGGAGAGATACAGATCATGCATAGGTGTAAAAGGGGGCGTGGTCGGTCACCGCCTTGGTTTCGGAAAAGGTCATTTTTCCTGTAGATAAATCGCGCACGCTCAAATGACGTAGTCAGCATTGTTCAGGAAAGACTGGGAAATCCAAATCCCTAAAAAACAAAAAATCAATTTTTTCAAAATTTTGCCCTACCCTGTTCCCTTAATAGGTCTATTACGCGGCTTTTGTTCATTGGGCGGGCTGATATAAAGTTCCTCGATGTGGTGGCGTTTCGTCTTGCAAGTATCGTCGAATGCGCCAGTGCACAAGGCCCGTGTTTCGAGCGGCCCTTGGAAGCAAATAGTGGCGCAGCACTGAAGGGAGCGGCCCTTGGAAGCGGATGCCGGCGGAGTACCCGCTCGTGGCACGCATCTTGCGCGTTTCCTCAACAATGGTGTGCTGTACTTGTAGAGAACGCCTTCATCAGAGGACTTTGGGCTAATATAGAGCTCCTATAGAGGCTTCCCTACGGGAGCCAGAGTTGCACGTCTGTTTTCCACGTACCGCCGCTCCGCTATTCGCCAAGGTCGTTGTCACGCGAGGAGCAAAGAATCCCTGCCCCGTGTAGGAAGGTCGCTCTGCCGACGCTACACGCCCCCCGGCGTATGTTCTTCTGCTTTGCCTCCTTCGCCTTCTTTTTTTTTTTATGCGTGGCGGTGCACGCGGCGCCGCTATTCGTCGAATTTAGTTACGTGACCGGCCGCAATCGACGGAGTATGGCTCCTACTTGCGCGAGGAGTGGCTTTCCCGCATAACTTAGGATTTCAAAATGGCTGAAAGCCCCAGTCTGGCTCCCCTAGGGAGCCTGTACGGGAACTATATCTAGGCTCACAGTGTACAGCGAGCGCCACCGAGCGCAAGAGCCACGAAAGGGCGCCAGGCGTTCTAGCAACCTTGTTAACTGACTTAGATTACAGTAACGTTGGCAAGACCAGTGCCGTATACCAAGCCTGGATCCCCCCTAGCCTCGAGCACGTTCACAGGAAACAAACCTGCGACTTTCATATCAGCTTCATACGCTCATCGGTGATCGCTTGGCACATTTGGTCAGCTCTCCCTCCCTACACCCCTTACCCCCAGCCCCATCGCAACTAAATTATTTTTTTTTCTCATAAGGTTGCGATGTAAGTTTTTTTATTAATAAATATGCTCGAAAAAAATTAACCAATTTACTCTCACTTGAGACATCATAATGAGCGTTTGACTAGTCGTGGAGGACGACCACAACGACGTTTTTGGTCAGGCACGTCACCAACATAACGTTTTCAAGCACGTGATTTTTTAAGTTTTTTGTTTTTTTTTAACTCTAAAATAAAACGACAGAAAATGAAAAAAAAATTCCGATTTTGCTTATTTTATGTTTTGGACCCACACACTTTATACTTCGTTTCACGATAACTATCCTGGGTTTAATCCCCACCCTTGCCTGATTCGATCTGGATGAGCATCGTACCGGCGTGCGGTCGTGTATAACTACTACGTGGTGCACGCTAAAGACCCCAGGCTAGCGGTTGTACTGCATTGGCTTAACTTGGTCATCTAGCAGCTGGGAGACTCTGTCGCCTGTTGAGTGCAGACTAAGTTCTTAGGCTGTTTGGAAAAAC
>JAZHYW010048611.1:0-43340 GCA_037355805.1 Ixodes ricinus
CGCTGCATTGGTAAATCAGAACATCAACCAGGTACTGCAGATTGTGTTCTTTGGTTGTGGCATTTATTGTTTTATAAAACTGCTTTAAAAGTCGCCTTACAACACATATATTACGCAAAGCTAAAAACAATTTCAATTTGACGAGGCAAAATAAGAAATGGAACGATTAAAGTCTCTGTGGGACTTCAGTCGTCCGCATATATAGGAGTGTTCAAGTCCTACCTCCAAAAGAAGTGCCGCTGTGCTTCTTCGCTTCAGCGCTTTTTCATTTCCTGCTCTCTTCAAGAGGAAAAATTGCGGACTCTCCGGTGTGTCTGTAATCTTGGAGAGTGCAGACCCTTCTCGTGGAATGGACTTAGACCGATAAAGTGGCACTCTCGAAACCAGGCTGCGAATACTGGTTTGACATATTGATGTAGTTCCCAAAGAGGCTGTCGCGCTGCCCTATCTAAACTAGAGTCGGAGGAGAGAGGAGAAGGCGGGGGGGGAGAGGAAAGCCGCGGAGGGGGGGGAGGAGGAGGGGGGGACGAGAGATGTTCGAAACACTCCTCAAAGCTCTCGATTTTTAATGTCGACCATCTTCGAACGATATATCAATTCTCGCTTTAAGATGCTGCTAGACTCGCCAGACTGTCCAAACGATTTCGGCCAACATCCAGCGGTGGCTTCACGAAAGGCCCACTAAACCACGCAGAGCGTCTACCCCCAAAAACAAATTATCTAGTAGATTTTAGGGCGCAGCTCTCAGGCGCCTGTTTCCGGCTTGAGCGGCGTCGCCGTCGCCGTCGGCGTAACCGCGCGGTGCATTATCGGACGTTTCCCATGACGATGTCACGCGTGACGTCACGAGGGTCACCAGTGACGTCACTCATGACGTCACCGCGCATTGCATTTTGGGTAAAATTCCCCGCTAAATTTTGCGGAAAATGTTCCCCGCTAACTTTAGAGAAGCTTCTCCGCTAAATTTAGCATAAACCATTTCCCCGCTAAATTTAGCGGAAAAAATTCCCCGCTAAATTAAGTGGAGAAAGTTCCGAACCCGCTAATCTTAGCGGAAAGTTTTCTCCGCTAAATGTATCTGGAAAACTTTCCGCGCCAAAATTAGTAAAAAAATATTTCTCGCTAAAATTAGTAAAAAAAAATTTCCAGCTAAATTTATAGGAAAACTTTCCCCGCTAAATTTAGAGGGTAATTTCCCCTAAATGGAAGGCGAGGAGGAGGGGAGGGTACAAATGAGGAGGGGCATACCCTCCTCTCCGTACCTTCCCTCTTCCTCCTCAAGAGCTGCGCTCTAATTCGGCGTTACAAAAAATGGTAAACGTCTTTCTTTTTTTCTTTTTTTGTATTTCTTAGTTGTAAACAGAAGTGTCAGCCCAAATATTGCATTAGCGGTTCGGACCAGATGCCAAAGTTACAGAAGTAATCGTTATCTTATTTAAAAGGTATAAGTGATCTTGTAAAACTTTCAGTGGGAGAATGGGAACCCGTTCCGGGTGGTGTATTACAACTTCCTCACGGAGTAAAATTATAGAGCAAATCCAGGGCACTAATTCGCTTGTTTGAGCGTCCCTTTTTTCTCAAGCAGGAGAAGACCGTGAAGGTCCGTCGCACAGTTGCGTTTGAGAGCATTTGAGTGCGTTTGACTGCGCTGCGTCGAGAAACGAGCCGCCGGCACATCTGTGCTTCGCATGAAGCGTAAATTCAGCTCAAGCAATAGCTTGGCACGCGACATAAGAAGCAGGGATGTCCTGGTTTCTCGCAGCCGCAACCCACTCAACGCACTCAAAGGCTCTCGAACGCAACTGTACGTAGGGGTCCTGACCTCTTCGTGCTCGTTGTTTGAGATAGCACGGCTCTGGACAGTAAGCGGAGCAGCGTTGACGGTGCGGCGTACCAAAAGGGCCGTAAAGGCTGGACGCCATGGAGCGAACGTTTACGGCGAAATTCACGCGGCAAGAATCTACAACGCCGCACCGCCGCGCATTCGTTCACCACTGAACGCCATGAGACGAATAAGCTGCGAACGACCCTGACGCGAACGGCGCGACTGTCAGTATTGCCAAGGGGGAAAGTGAATATCCAGTGAAACCAACCACTTATAAAGCATTGTTTAACACGTCATATCAGAAAAAAAAAAACTTCTAACAAATTTGACGAAACGAGCATGTAATTTATAATAATATACCTTTGAGACCTATAAGCCTTCAACTGTTTGTTGAGAAAAAGATTGTCCAGATGCGGCGGGGAGCATGCTTGGTCTGTAACACTGCGCATCGGAGCCAGGCGGAAGCCGCCAAGTCCTAAACGTCCTGATTGGCCCGTGTCTTTTGCCACGTGTCAGCCGTTTCCGGCAGCGACGTTCGCTGGGCAAACAATATCTAGCTCCGTTAGATATACAATCAAAAGCCTGTCTAAATAGGACACTACAAAAATCGTCAGGCGACACCAGTCAGACAAATCGTGCGACGCTCCGCTTCCGGCCGTTTTCTTTTGCCGGGGGGGGGGGTCTTTTGTCAAAAATCGCCGGTGCCCTTCACGACGGCCTTGACCTGCTCATCCCGTGAATCTGGAGGCCCACTCACACGCTCTGTTGGATCTCGGTCAATCACTCAACGCCTCCGCCGCTTTTCAAGTCCCGAAAACGGGAAAGGGAATGACACGAGGGTAAGGAGGCAACCCAGGCAAGCGCGCGTTGCCTCGTCGTCTTCCAGCGGTTCTGTGGATTGGATCGGATTCCCGCGGCACTTATGTTCCCAACGTACCTCGTGTAGACAAACAAAATTGGTTGGTTAGGAGTTTAATAAAGTAAAATATATATTCTTAAGTTCTCAGTGTTTATACATACAAATAAAAGTCTCACTGTTGCGCACTGCACTTATTTTTTTCAGCTACGTTGCGAATATAATTAGCATAACAGCCACGGGAATTCCATCCACGCAGGCTCACAGCGGCAAAAGTAGTCAGTGCATCAAGGTTTATATCTTCGTCATTTCGGATGTATGTTTAGGACTTTTTTTACTGGTTTTTAATTTGCACCGAGCGTGAGCGCACTGAATGTAGTTACTTAAAGGGATGGTGAACCGAACATTTCAGTTTCTACAATAAGCGGCGCACTATCTTTTCTCATGAGTCAGCAGCCCTTGTGTGCGCGAGCACACGCAACGAAATTGACGTGATTATATCCCCCATTCGAGCTTATTAGGCATGAAATATGATGATTTCGTTCATTGATTTCGATGATTTCGTGATTTCGTTGCGTGTGCTCGTGATTTCGTTACGTGTGCTCGTGATTTCGTTGCGTGTGCTCGCGCACACCAGGGGTTCCTGACTCATGAGAAAAGATAGTGCGCCGCTTATTATAGACACTGAAATGTTCGGTTCAGCACCTATTCGATGAAACTTTTCATATTTCGAATTTCGCTTCGTTTTAAAAGTTATAGGCAAATTAAAATTACAAAAAAAAATATTAACCTTCTTTGTGACGATCTTGGTCATTTGAGTGGCCGTAAACTAGAGGATGGGTAGTGAGCTCAACGAGCGCTCACGGCTGCCGCACTCCGTGTCGACGGCTCGAGAAGGCGCCACTAAAGCATGTTCTGAATAGGCTGTATCAAGCGGGCAGCCAGGGCGGCTCGCATTGCATTTGCTGCGCGATTAAACACTAATTCGGCATGACACTTCATTGGCCACGAACGACAGCAAACATGGGGTAAAGATCAGTTCAGAACGGGAGTCACTTCGCGCTGCCATACCGCCATACGGCGAAACCACAAGCCAAACCTCGCCGAAGGACTTTGGAATGCTCGGAAACGGTTGGATCCTCGAGCCCGTATACGACCGCAGCGCCGCCGCGTACATCCGGGACCTTTCTACATTCGCCGCTCGTCAGTGCCTGATCCTACTACCCCTTTCTAGTATGTGCCGTCTGTTCCACCGTTTGGTGGCGGGTATGACCACGGGTCATTTCTTATTTCCGTAGTTTATAAACTGCATTTGTTTCTTTTCTGTCCTAAAATACTGAACAAAAGCTACTTTCATAAATGACTGAAACGGTTCGCGCCACTTATATTTTGTATTTCGACTAAAACGAAGTTTTTAGCGGCTCTGACCAGTAGTAAGCCCAGGACCAAAGACTTCACATATCGCTCGCTTTCGGCACCGCGGGTCGCCCCCGTAGGTGGAGGAGATTTCCGCGTCGTCCGGTTAAAACATGACGCACTGATATTTCGTTACTCTCTTCGTGCCCGCTGGCTTGCCCGAACCCCAAACGAAGTGGAAACCGCAAAAAAAGGAAGAAGCTTAAATATGATTGCAGGGCCCCTTAAGATGCAAAGATTCGCCAGGGCAGCTATGCGCTCAGAATACTGAACCGCGTGGGACGCCGTCACGACGAACGTGGCTCTTGACGAAGAAAGCAGAGCCGAGGCGGGCGAAACGCACGCTTCGACGCAGGAATCTCCTAAACCCACCCGAAGCCGGACCTCTTTGGCCTTCCAGCTGAGGCGATGGCGATAGCGAGGTCAGCGAGCCGCGGGAGAACAGATAGACTTACAACAGGCACACGAATAGAAAATTGCGTGTGACGTCAAATCTGACGACCACCGACGTCAAAGAAAACTGGTGGAGGCGAGGAGAAAAATCGTGATGTTGGCTTGCGGACGCTTCAATTTTGAAGCGTCCGCACACGCAACAAAATTGAAGCGGACGCTTCAATTTTGACGATTTTTTCCAGGCGTCGTGTCGCCTGACGATTTCTGTAGTGTTCTGTTGGGACAGCCCTCAACAGCCAGTTTTTGACGCCGCTGCAAGAGCAAACGTCGCCGGGCGAATTTCGTCGGTTTTTCGCCGCATATCCGCTTCATTGAGTTCAGCCTTAAGTGAGAGAATCTCAAAGGCGGCCATCATCTTCGAGGCGGCTTTCGTGTATGTGTGATACACTGACGGCTGTGTACCCAAGCGGTCCCTTCGTTCGGACGAACGTTATCAGACGTGCCCGTTTTGCTACTCTCGTGTAGTCGCTTGAATACTTCGAAAACGGAATGATTTTTTTATTGTGTTGTGTGTCTGTTTAGACAGCCGTAAGTTAGTCAACCCCAGTTGTAATCTGGTGTCTCAGCCGTAGATGAGAAATATAGTCAGTGCAGTACAACCGCTAGCCTTCACGGTATTTTGCGTGCACCACGCAATAGTGATACACGACCGCACGCCGGTACGATGCTCATCCAGATCGAAACGGGCAGGGATGGGGATAGAACCCGAGGTCACTGTAATCTGCAGCACGAGCTTTCGCTCCACGCCTCCGAGCTGCGAAAACAAAATGAGGGTGCTTCGTGAGTGGCAGGCCACCTAAGATACACTATACTTCGTTTCAGCTTGGGTACAGACGCAGCCGATGCTACAAGCGCGAGCTCCGGGCTTCCAGCGTCCAGCGCCATCAAGCACGTGCGCTCGTGCAGTACAGGCACTGTTCAGGGCCACACGCTCGTGCTTTTAGCATTGGCTGTGTCTGGACCCAAGCTGAAACGAAGTAATGCGTTGTCTCCAATAAAAAAATAAAAAAAGCTTTGGTGCAGGGGTACAATGTAAGGCAAAACCTTTGCCATATCGTATGCCCCAATGAATGCAAAGCGCTGCATTTAGAACAACATTCACATTTGCAATGCGTGAGCAAATGAGCAAACATATACACACCAACATTTCAATAAATGCACTAGAGACACCTTTTCATACACGAATTTACTTTCCTAGACCTCACTGCGCTCTAGTGTCCTCCGATCTCCAGTGTAACCAATCTGACATTAAAATTGAAAAGAAAAATTGTTCATTCACAATGTTGTTTGCTGTAACGTCAATTATTCGACAAGGAAAAGCGGTTAGTTTTCTCGTCTGCTATTTGTTGTGAGCCACAGCCCGAAGCAAAGTCAATCCTGAGAGAATCCAGACAATGATCCGGACTGCTTCAAAATCGAGTATAGGATATTTTACTCTCGCTTTCACCTGCACTCTAAAAAAGGCCCGTGCGTCAACTTTTCCGCACAACACTCGGAGAGCCAATCACCGTAGGAGGCAGCTCAGCGAATGACAATGCCGAAACATGTATTTCGACCAAAAACGCAATCTGAGTTGTGACATTAAGCAATGCAAGCGTGACGTTTTGCATTGCTGACTGTATACTGTTTTCCAAAATAGCTTGCGTTTCTGATAAAAGAAATTTATATGACAGCCCTCAAATTATCGTTTTGCGGTATCAGAAGTGGCAAACGGACTTGAATGTTAAGAAAGGCGTGCAAATCACACTACCGCTGAAGAAGGTACCGCTTTTTCCACCCTACAGTATCAACTCCAATGCTTTAGCAGTAATCAGTGAGTGCAAGTATCTAAGTGTTACAAGTACCTCGAACTTAAGCTGAACATTTCACATTGGTTAGGTTATTGCCAGATCGTCTAGAATGCTGTATCATTGCGTAGAATTATGATTCACTGCACTCCTGAAACGAAGCTAACGGCGTATAAATCTATATCCCGTCCTTTACTAGAACATGCTCACATCTTATGGGACTCTCATTCATATAGATAAGTTGGAAGGAATTAAAAAAAAGTATATTGGTTCATTTCTAATTCATATGGCAAAGAAGCACTATTTCACCGTTGTATGTTGCCTCTGGACTGCCTGAGTTGTCACGTTGAAGGAAAATAAAACGTTTAAAAGCTTTACGTAGCATAATAACAAAACGTGTTTAAAGTTTGTCGAATATCTTCAGTATAACGTGAGCCGTGACACAAGACAGTTGTACGAGAAACTGATTCGTGAATTTTTTTGCAGGAAAGAAGTTTTACATCATTCCTTTTTTCCATGCATGGTTTGCGAGTGGAACGAGTTTCACCGGAGCGTGACAGGCATTGTCTCTCTCGCGCCATTTTTTAAAGCAATTGATGAACATTTTTTTTTTTAGAATGGACTCCAAGGACTAAACTGCTTAGTAGTTTTACTGAGCGTTTGTGAGTACTTATTTTCTTCGCTAACCTTCTTATTGTTCTGCTTCACGCTGCCTTGGCCTTCAAAAGTTGGCGGGCCGTGTCGTCAAAATAAATAAAATAAAATAAATAAATAAATCTCGAGAGAGAGCCTGCTTGTTGCTCAGTAACAGCATTTGCAAATCCGAGAAATTTCCCGGATATTGGGAATATTTTGAGATTCCTGTTGATCAAGTGAGCATCTACGGTATCCCACGTTCAGATGCCCTATTATCTGCATTTAATTCAACACGAAATTATTAAAACCCACTCAAGAACACTAGAAACCATGAACCAAAACATTGATTGAATGCACTAGAAAATCCAGCAGACGCCCGACTTCCGGGACAAGCATCAAACTTCCGGTGGCTTCAGGTGCGCCAGGCTCGGAGAGCAGCTATGCGCCATCCAACGCCCTTTTGGCGACGTGCGCGATTGAAAGCGTCACTGTGGTCGGCCTGCCACAATTGGCCGAATGCTACTATGACGTCAGCAAAGGATTTCTTATCGACGGATATAAAAGGAATGTAAGAACTTCCATTTGACGGTGTTGGCAATGCTGCTTTCAGGAAGCAATGATGTCAAGCTTCCATCATGCTAATTACAAACACCGTCGAACTTGTTCGCAAGGTAATGACATCACGACAGGGAACCACAGGAGGGCGCCCCAAAACATATCGCCGCTAATAGAAGAGATCAGTGGACTGATCTAGCCACGTTAATTTGGAACATAGCCAACGAAAGTTCTTTAACTCTGAGTTGACGTGAGCGACCTAAAGTCTCGCCGTGGTCGGCTTTAGCCAAACTTTCCTGATGACGACTCTTCTGAGATTCGTTCCGCCGTAATCGATGGAAACCAGAGCAATATAGGACTCATAAGCTTGACGGTGTTGGTTGAATGATACGATGACTCCAGGCTTCCACCGTGTCTTTACACACGTCACCAAACTTGTCATTGGTAACTGATGATATATAGCCACAATAAATTCTGGTTCTGACGTCACGGACCTTACGTGGACGCCACCGAAACATCCCGGTGATAATACCCCTCCCGAGGCGCCCCCCCCCCTCCCACACACTCACAGACAGACATTGTTTCAGTGTTGCAAAAAGCTAATTTCCCGTCGACGTCCCCTCTGACAGAAACCAATTTGTCACGGACGTTATTTGGAAGCCCAGCTCCGAAATACTAGTAAAGCGTCAAGTTTCTTCAATCCCTTAAAAAAAAAAAAACTTTGATTTGCTTTCTTTTTTTATTCCCCCCCCCCTCAAAAAAAAAAAAAAGGTGGACGTGTGGCAGGAGGATGACGTCTATTGCTTTTGGTTTTTTGTCTTTTTTAGTCCTCAATACTTGAGCGCCAGGAGCCTTATCATTTTATACCAGCTTGGGTTTTATCGGAAAACCCGGTAAAATCTAACGGGCTTCGTCGAGCCCTATCGAGGAATGCGGCAGCCGCATGACGCACGCGACGAGTTCTGCGCAACTTTTATTTTAGAATATTTCCATATTTTTGCTTAGAATTTAGGGTCCTGGGCGAAAAGGACATTGAGTAAGGCGCGATCAATATGTCATTATACACAAATAAAAACGCTAGATGGAGCTACACAACCACAGGCTGCATTATGTACGCGTGAATACATAAAGCTTTGAAAACGAAAGGAATCAGAAAATAAAGGAAGATATTTTGGTGGATCTTATAGGAATGCGTTAGCGTGACCCTTGAGAGACGCCAGACACTCCCCTTTAGAGAAGCGCTTACGCTGACCCCTTCACTTTTCTGTTTTCGCTTTCTCTTTTCCTTCCTTTTTTTTTCTGCCCCTTTTTGGCTTTGTTACGCGGTCAGTGTTGGCGTTTTTCAAAAGGGGACGCGTGTGGCTTTTCCCAAGGGTCATGCATTCTCTGAGGACCCACCAATGGATCTTCCTTTAATTTTTTTCGGCGAAGCGGGTTCGATGAGCGCGCTTCGCCTGAGCCCCTGTCGCACGCAGACCGCGTCGATTTGCCGGTTCTCGCGCTACATTTTGGCCAGCCATACCTATACTTCGTTTCACCTTATGTTGTACCGCAGCGAAGGCAAGAAGCGCGAGCTCATAGCGTTGGCAGGTGCTCTTAAGTCACGAGAGCTTGTGCCGCCGAGATGTGCTCCAGAGCAAGGAGCTCGCGCTTATAGCCTTCCCTACGGTACATCATAAGGTGAAACAGAGTATAGGGGCTGTTTCCACTCCTCTGCCTCGTTCGCCCACCATAAGGCAAGCTCGAGATCCCGCGACACTTTCGCGTCCCAACTTTTTATTTTATTTATTTATTGCAATAGATGACAAGCAAAGAAGTTGTACTCTGTCTTCTAACGGTTTCGCCTTCCCGTCGCACTCGGCCAAACCACAATGAATGGGCAAAAGTCATGCACGTCACAAGGGTGGGGGGGAGTACGTACCCCTCCCCCCCCATTTTTGTGGCTTGTGCGCCCCTTCCTTGTTCCTTGCCCTTTTTCGCGTATATCACTTGAAGAAGGGTGTCCGACCGAAACGTCGTGTATTCCTTCCTGCCCGCGTTCTTTTTTAGAGTAGAACATCCTTATATTTGCGATTCCGTGTTAAAGCTCATTTTGCGCTCGGCAGCGCCCCGATTCTCTTGGATACCAGCGGCATCCGCTGCCTGACGCTGCGTTCTCTGTTCATCGGTTCCCTGCGCGCGCATTGGATTCCGCCCCGTGACGTCACCTCCCTCTCGCATTTGTCCTTCACTACGCTCCTCCCTCTACGCGACGGGCTTCCCTTTCCACTGTTTTGTCCGCAGACGGACGAATGCTAACGCATTAGTGAGCTCGGGAACCACAGTTGTGAAGAGTCCCAAACAACCAACAGATTAATTGTAATCCTTTATTTTCGTGAGCAATAAACCCGTTTCAAAAATGCATGTCATCTACAAAATGTCCCCCCCCCCCGAAAAAAAATACTACTTTTTTGCAGCGAAAAGAAATTACACTCTTAGAAAAAAGGGTATGGATAGTCCTCCCTAAAAGGAGGAACGGTCTTGTAACCTATGTTCCTACATAAAGGGAGAAACCTTCGTCCCTGAAGCAGGGGAGCAAATAGTTCCTCCGTCGCCTGCATCTCATTATGGCGGCCCTGAATCGAGCAAATCGAGCTCAATAAGGCTTAACGAGGACGCTACGTCTCTTGTACGGGACGAAAGGAGCAGCGAATAAAAGCGTAACACGAGCTTTCCGCGAACTGTGTTTATTTCCGAAGCAAGGTTCCCCCGCAGGTACAGAAACTTAAGTTTCGAAAGCAGTTACTCAGTCTTCTCGTCGTCAGCACTGCGATGTTAAACGGAGACAACCGATACCCAGTTACTTCGCGCACTTCACGTCTTACCTTTGCTGTTCCTCGAGTCACAATTATTTCGCCAACCGCACACCAAGGAGGAATGGCAAACCAAACCGCGAAACCAAAAGCCGCTCTCAAAAGAACAAACTCGAAGCCGCTGTTTACCGCGTAGCGTGAAAGAAGGTTAAATCGCTTGCCACCAGATGGCAGGTTCAAGCAGAGTAATTGCAAGTAGCTAAGCTAGGTGGCGCTAAGTACCGCAAAATTCATGTTCTACAAAAAAAATATTTTTTATTTCCTCAGGCTACCCTTGCGCTTTCGGATCCTCTACTACACACACATACGTACTGACACACATTACTCAATCCACAAGCATCAGGTGAACATACATTGAGGACCAGTGTTGAGGACATACACACATGGCACATACAAACGTCAATATAACGGCACACTAACCCGAACACTACGCCCGAGCTCTGCGTTTCCGTCTTTTATACTGGTCGTTTTGAACGTACGGAACTTTTCGGTGACTCCCTAAACAATAAAAAATATTCCCAGCATGTTGATTTTTTCCCAGAAATATCATACCCCTGAGAGTATTTCGAATGGCTCAGGGGATGAATCTCTTATTAAAAAGTAAACGCTTGATCATGCCGTAATTATTTGAAAGCCAATAAATCAAGCCGCTCCAATGCGGCTCGAAGCCATGAGTTTGTTTCCCCGCACGGCACGTCGTAGCCTGTATTTCTATTGTAGTGTCTGTTTTTCTATTTGTGCTGTTTGCGCACGGCTTCAATTGCCGTCTTGAATTAATCTCTGTAGAGAGGATATTCACTCAGCTAGTGATGCTTCACGGGCAGAGAAATCGCTTTTCGATCAACTTCAATGCAGTGAAAGCCGCGACTTGCGGCAGGTGTTAAGTGTACGGAGCTACGCCGTGGCGAGCTCGAAAACTTCTAGCGCTCATCCCAGCGCGCCACTTGGAGGGCAGTTTCTCCAGGAACCGTAGTATATTTAACCAGCAAAATAAAGGGTAGCTTTTTTCTTTTTCTTTCGATTTTACCTACTATTCCTTTTTAATGCTGAAATTCCACACTGTAAATATACGTGCTTTCCGTCATAATTTCGTACTTTTCAGTCCTTTCTACAGAGCGCAATAGCTCTCGGGGAGGAGACAACCGACAGTCACATTGGCCACACTACGATAGGAGCTTACTGTTCAGACCAGCGTTCCAACATGACAATCCGCACGTCGACCGATTGCACCTAATCCCTCAAGTGGTCTTAAACTCTTTAATGTAAAGCGGAATGTCAACCTGCGACACCCCGCCCCCTCCGATCACGGCCCGACCAGCCGCATCAATGCCCGACAGTTTACGTCATCTCATCTTGTTACGCCACTGATACGCGAACACACGGTCACATCGGCGATAATTCCAGTCTTCTGTTCACAACGCACAACACTGCCATCACGATGTTGCTGCTATGTTGCTGACACGCAGAAATACAAAGCCACGTTGATTGCCGGTTGGCACTCGGCATCGGAAAACAGAACCGAACTCAGCACGGAAGGCACCTAGGCAGCCGGCAGCAAAAACCTGCCGGTGTTGGACGCAGTTCCTGCGATTACATAACGTCCAAAACGTAGACAGAGTTCCGTGTGGTTCCGGTACTGTAGATCCGCGTGCGTCCCGCAATCCAGAGACGCCCATGTTACCCAGTGTACGTAGCGCTGCTGGCACTGCTCCGGAACTTCGCTGTTTCTAGCGGCTTCGTTTGCTCGTTTGATAAAATTAGTGATAAAAACATCGATGCAACCGAAATGTTCTGCACGTTTGGTCTAGAAGACGGAATTACAGGCGGCCTTTGCTGCCGCTTAAGCTCAATCAACTCAACAACATTTATTAAACAACGTGCGCGACGTGCTCGAAAAACGAAACCGAAAGAAGATGAGTCGGGAGGGCGAAAGCTTTCTCCCGTCTGCCTGGAGAAGGAGGAAAACGTCTCGCTCCTCCCTTCTTCTCGTGTCCGCTTGGGGGCGCGTCAGTAGAAGGGAGGAAGACGCGCCGTTGCTACCTTTTTCCTCCATTTTTTCTTAGAGTGTACGCCGAACGCTTATTCTCCGCCAAAATGTAGTGATAGCGCTCCGAACCAGTTGCCGAGTTCTTAGAACTCACTGTTATCTCGTTCAAAAAGTTAAGAGTGATTTTCTGCAAACTTTAATGGGAAAACGGGTCCCGTTTTTGCCCGTTTTTGGTAACTGGCGCCATTCAGCTCCATGTATTCGAGAGGTCCGTTAGCCGCCATTTTCGCACGAAGAATTTCAATATATCACTTATAAGTTTTGAATTGCATAACGGTTATACTGAAACTTTGGCCTCCGGTTCTCCGGGGGGACAGTTTATAGTAATTGCTGAGACAATTATCCGAGTTCATCATAGATTTTTGATCCCGTACTCTGACGACGTATTGCACATAAGAGCTGTATCAGCGTTCGATGAGGACGCGGATCCAAGTAACACGCTTCCTGCCTAAAAAATGGAGGCGAACAACCTTGCTTGATGAAGTTTCCAAAATGCTATATCTCCTAATCGTTTCTTACGTTACTCGTTCAGTGTTTCTATAGCTTAGTTCGTTATTTGTAGAGGCAGTAGGCAGTTAAATAATTCTAACTGTATTTTTTTTGTAGAAATCACCCGTCTGATTTGTTTGTGAGATTAAGTTTTATAATGAACGTATTCTTAGACAGTTCTTTGTCCAGTCAGAGTAAGTTCTAAAAAAGCTAGCTTTCACTTAGACGGCCACGTGGCTACATGCGAATCTGTGAAAACCGGTTCTCCGATTAATATTGATGATGATAGTTTTTTTCGCACATACTTTTGCCTCGGAAAAAGAAGACACAGTCTTCTCACGTGACCTTGAGCTCCTTACTGCAGTCGGCGCTCCGTGCAGCACTCAATCAGCGCGGATTTGGGGTCACTCAGCGCTGTAACGGCGCTGTATTTTCTTCTATCGACACTGCATTCCCCTCCGCGCCCCTTGTTGGAAAACTCTTCACGGCAATTTAATCATCATGAGACCCCGCGTTGGCGGTGGAGGTGACGGTGTTTTGACTTATCAACTACCTTACTCGGGCAAATACACTCCATTCCGCTCATTTGCATTAAACAGTGCACCTACAGCGCCAAACCCTCCCCTAGAGGTTTGGGCGTCTCGTGTTTGAGAGAATGCATGCGAATCGCTCTCTGCGCACTCCGAGAGAGGGGGTTACGGCCGGCGCACCCTGACACCTGACCAGTTTGCTGAGACAGTCGAGATAGCTAAATGGACCGGCAGTAGAAGCTCCCGACGATAGATGGCACCAGCCACACCTCCTATTCGAAGGGCAAACCCTGAGGCGGCTGTAGCTATCTTCAGACGCTGTGTTTGCGTGCGCGTCTGTTGACATTCGGTGGCCATAGCAGACGGACTTTATTGTGCGGAAGGACACGCTGGTGTGCAAGACCATGCGCGTACTTGGGCTCTTTCGGCGTGCTCTTCAATGGGCGCAACGGGAACAAAAAGGGCTCGGAATAAAGACTCAACGCACGTGACTTATTCTCGCATTCACCTTTTATCTTGACAAGCAAAACACAAAAAGCCTTTTCTTTTTGGCTATATGACAGCTATATCTTTTTTCCATGGACTGTACCTGGATCAGATGTCCTACCCTTTTTATAAACTGGTTATTTAGATATAATTTATATTGTTTTAATGCGAATAGCATTCTTTGGATACTTCACGCACTTTTCGTCTATCTATGTATCTATCTATCTGGCTATCTAACCTCTTACGCCGCGGGTCGATAAATAAATAAAAAAGACCGGCGCCGGCTGGGATTCGAACCGTTGACCCTTTGATCAGCAGGCAGACGCGCTAACCACAGAGCTATGAAGGCAGTCATTCAACGCACTCTAAACGGTTGTTTATATCTTTACCATAGGACGCGCTTTACAGCGCTGTCACAGCTACCGGTGCGCGCGCGTTCCATGCACGAGGGCTCATTCCGCTCTCGTGAGGCTGAGCACGGCCGCTGGCTCACCCTCTCCCGCGCTCGGGAGAGGGTGATGTAGCGGCCGTGCTCAGCCTCACGGAGCGGAATGAGCCCTCGTGCATGGAACGCTGCGCGCACCGGTAGCTGTGACAGCGCTGTAAGCGCGTCTATCGTAAAGATATAAACAACCGTTTAAAGTACCGTTGGTTGAGACTAGCTGAGACGCCAGAAAGTCTGGTCGGTACCATTTTGAGTATTTGTGCGTATGGCGCGTGCTTTGCTCGCCTTCCTAAGTGACACAAACGCACGTGCTGGGCTGCGGAGATCGTGCGCAGGGCTGTGAAAGTGTCAACAAATTTAGAATCGCCTCAAGAGTGGGCTGGCGTATCTAGAGTGTGCCGGCCACCTGACGAACGCGCATAACTCCGCACCGTTTGATGCTATTCGCATTAACGTAGATAATCATTCCCAAAAGATGGGTTCTGCTGATTTTTTATTTATTTATCGACCCGCGGCGTAAGAGGTTAGATAGCCAGATAGATAGATACATAGATAGACGAAAAGTGCGTGAAGTATCAAAGAATGCTATTCGCATTAAAAATGTTCTAGGCCCTATTACTATACCATTTTTAGAATTGAACCCAAGCAGACGCTGCAGGCATTTACTGTGCTTTATTTCTTTCTAAAATAAATTAACTGCGGAAACGCTTTTCCATTAGTTGTACCGACAACGATATCAGCTTGAGTCTGCTGGAACGTTTACTGTCAGCGTTAACAACAAATTTTAATATTTGTTTAATTATTTATTCAGTTATTTAAAAAACCTTAAAGGTCCCTTCAAGAACGACATTACATAAAGGCGAAAAACATTAGGTATGAAGAAAAAAATAAATCTGTTCCACCTTCCCGTGCCCTGACTTTCCACCGTTTTCAAGAATCTATCTTTTCGTATTAATATTTTTTTAATTATTATTTCATCGTATGCTCCAGTGCCTCACGACTTTTCAGTTAGTCGCAACAAAAGCTGCTTCGCTTAAAACTTGATAAATTAGAATTCTTGGCTAAATACGCCTATTACCTATTTCTGCTAGCTTCACAGAAAGTGAACGTTATGATTAGCGCTTAGGATAATAGGGGCTGCCATAATCAGTATCTGACAAAAGCTTTAATTTCCTTAGTCGGTTTGCTTAATTCCGTAATTAGATTTTCTGCGGGGATGCGATAAGAGAACCTTAAATTTTTACCCTCTTTATACGCTTTAGAAACGTGGGGAAGTCAGCCTTTAGATACATAGATGCCTTACTCTTGCAGGTTTCTTGCGTTTTAACTGAATATGTTAAAGCAAGTTCGCTTTGTTCGCAAGAACCTTATCCGAGTCTTAACTACGTTGAATTTGATTAAAAACGGACTCTGGGCATTGTACTGCGTGTATCTTGTTGGCCTAAAAATATATAACCAAAAGCTTGCTCTTTTTTTTTAGTTTGACAGAGATCTGTGTCGTTTGGGGCAAGATTAATTAGCAGTCCAATTACTATTATTACGTTATTACTAGCCCTATTGCTGTTATATTACTACTACTATTACTTAATACTGCTACTCAACGGCCATCGCCACAGTAATGCCTGAAGAAGCCGAGTAGTCCTCGAAACGTTGGGTCCCTAATTAAGGCCTTGTCGGACGTTCCTCCTGTTTAAGTTTTGTTTTTAATTATTTGCGTAGTTAACAGGAGTGTTAAATTATACTCTTCTTTAATTCCGCACAAGTAGATAATGTCTCACAGTCGCATTATCACGGCCACCTTATCACCCAGCTGGCGATAAGGCGGCAAGGGGCGATTCGGAAGCGTTAGCACGCTGGGGCCGCGATTGCCCGATTAATCCACTCTTGGACGCACGGGGCACGTCGGCACATAGGCGCCCAGCTCATGACCTATATTGCGACAAGATAACAACGAAAAGGAAATAAAGAGTCGCCTCACGCGTTACCTCTCACGTTTAAAAAAAAAAGGGTTGGTTGCAAGAACCAACAAATTACTGGAAACGATAACACTCTTTCGAAGCACCCCTGCGATTCAAAGGTGGGAACGTCCCGACTACACTCGCTCGCCGTGTTATCGCGAAATACAGCGCCGCGTGTGGCGGCTTCACCGCACGAGCCACAAATCACTTCTGCTACTCTTTATTGTTTTTACGGTAGACTGTACCCATCGCTGCAGAGCATTTCTTTTCCCGAAAGCTTACCGGCCGTTTCTCGATCCCTGCCTCTCACGGAAGTACGTGTGGTTTACAACAGCGGCGATGCTGTGCCTTCTGCTGCACGTCAACGCACGGCGCTCTGGTTTCAGCGGGCAAGCATTGGAATGGTTTGCCCCGATCTTTATTCCCTACGTTTCAAACCTGCAGCGATGTGCTGGCGTAAGCGAGCTTCCAGAGGCTCGAGCCTTCTTCGGGGAAGCGCTATGAGGACATGCCTAATGTCCTCCAATACGGTGCCGATGAACGTTGACAAACGCACATTGTCCGATTCACGCGGCCGCGTCTATGCCGAGAGCAAGTCGTCTGGTTCTTGCGAAGGAGGTGCGGTGACGTCAAAACGACGCCGAGTTCTGATTGGCTTTGATCGAAAGGATAGCGGATAGACCTCGATGCTAGATGCATTGAAGTCTACGAACTATTAATGCGAATAGCATTCTTTGGATACTTCACGCACTTTTCGTCTATCTATCTATCTATCTATCTATCTATCTGGCTATCTAACCTCTTACGCCGCGGGTCGATAAATAAATAAAAAAGACCGGCGCCGGCGGGATTCGAACCGTTGACCCTTTGATCAGCAGGCAGACGCGCTAACCACAGAGCTATGAAGGCAGTCATTCAAGGCACTCTAAACACCTGTTTATATCTTTACACATCGCGCGCGTTCCATGCACGAGGGCTATTCCGCCTCGTGAGGCTTAGCACTGCCCCTAGCTCACCCTCTCCCGCGCTCGGGAGAGGGTGATGTAGCGGCTGTGCTCACCCTCACGAGAGCGGAATGAGCCCTCGTGCATGGAACGCGCGCGCACCGGTAGCTGTGACAGCGCTGTAAGGCGCGTCCTATGGTAAAGATATAAACAACCGTTTAGAGTACCGTTGGTTGAGACTAGCTGAGACGCCAGAAAGTCTGGTCGGTACCATTTTGAGTGTTTGTGCGTATGGCGCGTGCTTTGCTCGCCTTCCTAAGTGACACAAACGCACGTGCTGGGCTGCGGAGATCGTGCGCAGGGCTGTGAAAGTGTCAACAAATTTAGAATCGCCTTAAGAGTGGGCTGGCGTATCTAGAGTGTGCCGGCCACCTGACGAACGCGCATAACTCCGCACCGTTTGATGCTATTCGCATTAACGTAGATAATCATTCCCAAAGGATGGGTTCTGCTGTTGTTTTTTTCTCGATCAGCCAGTAAGGGCTCGGCGTTCTGACATTATCGCAACCCCTGTGCAGGAAACAGACGAACTTGCGTCCCGCATAGGTTGCGTTCAAAGCGACCCGGAGCAACACGCCGATGCGATCGGTAACAACAGAGTCACCTGGAAGAGCTGTTCCATCGTATAGACCAACACACTGTTTACAAACAAGCCCGTGTTCGCCAACACCAGGTGTGGGCATTGCGCATGCGCAGGTACCACATTCGCGTCAGGCAAAGCATCTGCGCATGCGCAGTGCCGACAGCAGCGCCACCACAGTCCCGTGACGTCAGAGAGTTGGGTTGGTCTATACCAGGGGTGGCCAGGCTGACCCGGCCTAAGAGCCGCAAACAAAACCACGAAACTTCCAAGAGCCGCAGGGGGGGGGGGGAGGGACTTTTGTTTAGAGCAATAAACGAAACTCGAACTACTTTCAATCTATCCGAGTCAAAAGCAGTCCAACTGTACGTAAGGTAGCAGTAGCACAAGACTACCAAACCGCAACCTGTCTTTCGATTTAAAACGCGTTCCATTTCTCTTTTGGGGAAGTGCTCGTGTGACCGGGAGGGAGGCGGGGGAGGGGGGGGGGGGGGTAGGGGAGGGAGCCGCGAGCCGCACTTTAACACGCGAAGAGCCGCATGCGGCTCGCGAGCCGCAGCTTGGCCACCCCTGGTCTATACCAACCGCCGGTCACATGCAATCACGGAAGCCACGAGGGACGAGCAGAAATCCCGAAAGGACCCGTTCCGTCCGGTTCGTTGTTTTCCCGCTAGGCGTCGAGCGCAGTCGACGTCACAGTCCGACGGAACCAATCAAACAGCGTCAAATGTGGAGCGTCACTGCGCTCGTCGTCTTTTCAGCGTTTGCTATGCCGGCTAAACCAATCACGCCCAGTGAATGCACCATGATCTCTTTTTTGCGTGATTGGTTTAGCTAGTGAAAGCAGACACGCAAAGACGACGATCGCCGTGACTCTGCACTTCTTGAGCTGTTTGATTGGCTCCATCAGATCGTATAGCCTCGGCTGCGCTCGGACTTACGTTGAAACGGGGTATAGACCAACTTAACTCTCTGAAGTAACACCACTGCGGTGGCGCTGCTGTTGGTACTGGGCATGCGCAGATGCTCTGCCTCCTGCCAATCGTCTGCGCATGCCCAATACCGACAAACAAAACCGCGTTTCCCTAGAGTTCCTTGTATAGGCTTCCTACGGGAGCCAGAGTTGCGCGTCTGTTTTCCACGTGCCGCCGCGCCGCTACTCGTCGCGAGATCCGATCACGTGAGCAGCAGAATTAAATGCCGTGCAGGAAAGTAGACGTTGCCCGTGCTCCGGCATACGTTCCACTGCTTTTGAGCGCGCCGCACGCCTCGAACGCACGGAGCCGCTATTCGCCGAATTCACTCACGTGAGGAGCTGGATCAACATGCCGTGCAGGAAAGATGGCACTACGGGGGTGAACGCGCAACTCTCGTTTGCACACACTCAGTGTGGGCAAACGCGGTCCTGTTTGTAAGCAGTGTGTGCTGGTCCAAACTGAATCGGCGCATTGGTTTGGGGCTCGCGGAAATCGTCTGCTCGGCTGTGTATCGTCTTCAAAGCATGCGCTGTAGCTCTACTTTTGCGGTGTATTGGACGCTGCGCGAACGCGTCCACGGCTCAGTGACTCGGCATTTTTCGTCCCTGGATTGATGAGCGCTGGGAAGGTCTATACTTCGTGTCAGCTCAAGGCAGTGGTGGTCCCAGACATTGGTTTTAGGGGGGGGGGGGGGGGGGGGGCGAAATTGCTGCTTAAATAACAAAAAAAGAGACATCACACTTTTTGTGAATAAAGATTTTTTTTATTAGTCCCACTGTTTGCAAGTCGGAAATACGCAACATGTAAACCTTTGCTCGCAATATAAACTGTAAAATGAAAAAAAAATATTGGCTGTAAAATAAAAAAGATTATAAAAAGCGATCGATTTGGGGGGGGGGCGCGCCCCTTCGCCCCCCCACTTAGGGACCACCACTGGCTCAAGGCCAGATGCAGCCGACGAAATATTGGGACCCATCATCGGGCCGTGTCGCACGCGGTTCGGGGTTCGATTCCCACTGAGCCACTTTACAAATCTCGCTCGTTACAAATAAATGCGCCGAATTATGAGCACGTACAATTAATTATGAATATACGAATGCCTTTTTTTAGATGCTTACGCATTGCCAGGGCTGTGTACACATTATGTCGCGTTCGCCCGTGTTAACGCTTTTCCTCAAACTCGAGCGTTGCACTTTTGCGCAAAAAATCCAGCCCGTTTCAGCACACTTATACGGCGCGCAAGCTTGCTCGCTCTCTGCTAACTTGGTGCGTTTGTTTGCCATCAAGATAACTGCATCTGTTTTTGTTTTAAAGCGAATCTGTGTCTGGCTAGGGTTCCATGCATTTTTGGTATCCGTATGAAAAAAACAACAGTCAGATATTGCATGTAAAAGTGCTCCATTGTATGGATATGCATACACGCCTCGTCACCTCGATATCCATTTTGATAAGGAAAGACGTCGAAGAGTGCGATAATGGAGAAACATCCGAGAACAACGGGCCTTCTCCCGCGCGAGTCGGGTGACGTCACGGCTTGCCATATATGAAAGCAGCAGTTGTCGAGCAGGACATTCCATTCTGTTCTGCAGTTGCTATGGGAGGGACACGTATAGTTAAGACACCCGAAGAGGCAATATGCCTATGACGAGCGCATTCGGTCCTGCGTGCATTTAACTTTGTCGAAGAATCTCACCAAAGTTGTAATGGAACCCATTAGTGTATATCATAGCGACCACAGCCAAAACACTACGACCCGAGTGCCAGTCAAAACAACACCAAATATGAAATTTTTTCGCCGTAAACGCCTTGGTGCGTTTGCTTTCATCAGCTAGACCATCCACCCGCAAAAAAAATAAAACGTACTCTAAGTTTCTTCTTCTTTATTTTTCTGCGTGGTTGGCTTAGACGTTGTCAGCTAAGCTCCCAAAGACGGCAAGAGCAAGAGCCGTGACGATGCAGTTTTGGCGCCGCCTGATTCGCTATATGTCCGAACCTATATACAGCGTCGCGGTTGTGCTCGGATTTGGCGCGAAAAGCAAGTATGGCCCGGTGTCTCCGAGGTTTATCATGCAGTGCGGAGCGAAAGATCGTCTGCTTCCTTTGCAGAAGTTGTGGTGACGTCAAAATGCCGAGCTTTGATTGGCTCCGATTGAAGGATAGTCGGTAGAATTCAATACAAGCTGTCTGAGGTGTACACCACTATCCTTCCATCGGAGCTCGTGACTTTCTGACGTCACCACAACCCCTGAAAAAGCAGCAGTATCACTTATCACTCACTTATCACTTATGCAGTAGCAGTATCGTGTAATACTTGTGCTCCCACAAGTGATACACGACCGCACGCCGCGATAATACGATGCTCATCCAGTCTATCTATGCTGGAACGCAAAACTCAATTATGTAGAAAACTGCATTGGGCACTGATTGGGTATTCCCTCGGGTCACGTGACATGACGTTGAAATGTAGTTTTTCCCTATGCAGTTCGAGCTATGCTCGTAAAATGATGCAGTTGGCGGTGACGTCAAAATGTCGTCGCGATGCACTTTTACGATGCAGTTAACTGGGTGGTCGAGACGAAGCCGGAGTTTGATACTGCGTCGTAAAAGATGGCGACCCTAACATATGCATCTCTACTGTTGGGTTCGCCAGCCGGATCGAGTTTTTAGAGACCACCGGGATGCTTTCGAGACAAGCGATGCGAGGTTTGTGGTGGAATACCGGTTGACCAAAGGGGTGACTCCGCTGGCTGTGCGGCTAGCTTCGCGGAAAGCTCCAGCGGCGTCGTGAAAGGGCCCCGTGTGCTGACGGTCGAACAACAAGTCCTCGCAGCTCTACGCTTCTACGCCGCTGGCGGCTTCCAGGGAACCGTCGTGAGCGACGAAAACATTGGTGTTCACCAGTGCTCTGCGAGTCGCGTACTTGTTGATGTCACCAACGCTATCATCGATCGCCTTGGATCGAAGTGGCTGTGTTTCCAACAAACTCAAGCAGAGAAGGCGCTCACAAAAAGGGAGTTCTTCGAGCGATGCAAGTTCAGCGGCGTGATCGATAAATATTCTAAATACTCCTACACGATTCAACACGATTGTGTTTTCATTTGAGTGCACCCCATATAAGCGATTTGGCTGAGCGAAAAGCCAGGCAAGCAACGGTAACAGGCTTAAGTTGAGCTAGTTCGTTCATACTTCAGGTAGAGAGAGATATATATATACTTTATTTTAAAGCAACTACTTCAGGTAAGGCCAGCTGAACTAGAATAAACATACACATAAAGAAAAGACCATACACACCGTGGGACTAACAACTGATATTCTTTTCCTCCTCTTCTACTACGAACCCAACTTGAGGGAAATATTATCTTTTCTTCTTTTTTGCTTCCTACTTCAACAAAAATATAACCCCCGAAGGAACATTTTTTCTTTCTCGTGCAGCACGAGAGAAGTTGCACTAACGCAGTCAAACAAAGTCAAAAAGTAAAATTTGTCGTTAGTTGTTTATACCGCAGGAGGTTAGTCTGCCTGAACATGGCGACATTGTAACGCACTGTAGATAAGCAATTTAGCCAGTGCAGTACGACTGCTAGGTTGGGGTCTTTAACGTGCGTCACGCAGTAGTGATTAACGACCGCACGCCGGTACGATGCTCATCCAGATCGAAACGGGCAGGGGCGGGGAGTGAACCACGGTGCATTGAACCCAGGATCCCTGGGTTCTGTAGCGCGAGCTTTCGCTCCACGTGCTCCGAGCTGGTGTGCGCTAGTCCACTCAGGGTGATTCTCCGAAATTCCTTGTAGGGAAAACAAAAACGATGTAGTTTCAACTCAATCGCCACTGTTCGGCGACGTCACCGGACACGTCACGGTGCAGTTCTTTTCCGATGTAGTTTGTTGGCGATGGAGATTAGGCTCCTCCACCAGCGACGTCATGATGCAGTTTCTCACCGCTTTTTCCAGCATAGACAGACAGATCGAAAGTAGGGATAGAAGAGCGCGCAGAATTTCCGAAACTCTGCCAGACAGCGCGAGCTTTCGCCTCCGCGTTCTCTGGCACGATTCTCTGTTAAAAAATAAATAAAAAAAAACAGAGAACCGTGTTTGTTTGTTTTGTCGTGTTTTTTTTCCCTTAAAAATAAATTGCGCATAGTCAAAGTTTTAATCTCTCATCAGAAATTCAGCGCACGCGATTAGAACCAGAGGGCCAGAAGATTTGAGAACTTACCGCGATTCTGTTTAAAAATAATGAAAGCGATTTTCGAATATCTCTAATGAGGAAAATTGCAGCCAACAAAGCCAATGAACTCTCGGAAATAAATAAAACTATTACACTACAAAAAAAAACTTATTTTTTTTTTAATGAAAATTGACGAAAATCGTTAATAGCTTTTTGAATCAAATTAACCCACACGTGGGCAGAAACTTGGCGCTTCGACGATGTGTATGGGTTAACTTTGCGGTGAGAAAACGCGGTTCTCTCTTCTCCTGAACAACCGTCACTACGAGTGTATGTATTTTATTGTTTAACACAAGGTCACAATTAGCGCGCGTCTAGTATATTGCTTTAGAAGAAGGAATAAAGAGAAGCGGCAAAACTTTAATGCGAATCTACATCGGCAAGACCACTGACCACTGCGATTGGCCGACGCCGAGCTTGACCTTTCGCTGAGCAATCCCAACTCGACGCTGGATCCATCCCGGCGGTCGGCGACCTTGCTGAGTTTCTCGCCGAGTGTCAAACTTTGAACCCCAGTTACGGTGGCAGTGAGAGGCATCTATTCACGGCTGCGTATTTATAGACGGATCGATACAACTGGTACCAGAGTACTTGCCCGTGCTCTCTGACTTCGAGCTGAAGCGCGTTTCCCCTGTTTTCCTTTTTCTCGTAAGGCATGATAGCACGCGCAGTGGCGTGCGCGAAAATCACCATCTAGCATGGCAGCCCGTAACTTATACGAGGTTAACTTTCCTTTCGTGTTTGTAGACGCGCGCGCCTCTCGCGGTGTTGGCTTTTCCTTCACTGACGACAAAACGTGTCGGCATCGCGTTCTTCTATATGGCTCTTCTGGTAGCGCGACGTCATGAGCAGGCTTATCAGTTGCAAACGACGAGTTCGACGACGTGTTTAGAAGCACAGAGAAAGCTTAGAGTGACAACACGTTTAAACCAACAAAGTCAAAACTGAGAGTTTGGTATTACTCTTCTTTTTATTTTCGTCGATAAAAGACTTTGTGTGGGACTGTGCGCAGGGATCACGCAGCACACAGACAAAGTAGCTCTGCAAGCTCCAGCAAAAAGCAAGACGGACGTTCGAAATCGGTTCTTCTTTGTTTTCTGCACGTGGGCAGGTGCGGGTGCATAGCGTTCCTATACTTTGTTCAACTTTAAGCTGAGACTGCACTCAATGCCATAAGCACGAGAGCTCGAGGTAGCTGCTTTGAAGCGCTCTTTCGCAGAACGAGCGCTCGCGCTAGAAGTGCTTGTCTCAAAGCCAGTGAGCGCAAGCTATATAGCTCGCGCCTGTAGCTTTGGCTACGTCTCATCTTAAGGGTGAAAGGAGTATAGCGCCACCGGGTCAACACCTCCATGGAGAACGAAGGATGGTTTTCGAACGGCGCTTTTCTTTGCGTCGACATTTGTGCGCATTTTATGTTTACGAAGAACAACCCTATATAATTCCTTTCCCGGCAGGTAATCTGCATTCAGAGTTTCACCAATAGACCTATTGCTAATTACCCAAGCATCAAGGAGAATGCAGGGATTGGTGTTCCACGCGCCGCACGTGCTGGCATCAGCAGTAGTAAGTTTTCTAAAGAAAATACATAATACAAATGGCATCTTGCACGCGCGTTCGTCAACGCTTTATTTTGGTTATTTATTTCGAATCTTTTATACGGGGAAGGCGTGCGCGTGCGGCGCGTTGAACACCAATTCTTGCAGTCTCCTTTATGCTTGGGTAATTCATAGGTCTATTACGCGGCTTCTGTTCATCGGGCGGGCTGATATAAAGTCCCTCGATGTGGTGGCGTCTTGCAAGTATCGTCAAATGCGCCAGTGCACAATGCCCGTGTTTCGAGTGGCCCTTGAAGCAAATAGTGGCGAAGCACTGAAGGGAGCGGCCCCTAAAGCGGATGGCGGCGGAGTACCCGCTCGTAGCATATATCTTGCGCGTTTCCTCAACAATGGTGTGCGGTACTTGTAGAGAACGCCTTCATCAGAGGGCTTTGGGCTAATATAGAGCTCTTATATAGGCTCCCTACGGGAGCCAGAGTTGCACGTCTGTTTTCCACGTACCGCCGCTCCGCTATTCGCCAAGGTCGGTCACGCGAGGAGCAAAGAATCCTGCCCCGGGTAGGAAGGTCGCTTCGCCGACGTTACACGCCCCCCGGCGTATGTTCTTCTGCTTCGCCTCTTTTTCTTTTCTTTTTATGCGCGGCGGTGCACGCGGCGCCGCTATTCGTCGAATTTAGTTACGTGACCGGCCGCAATCGACGGAGTATGGCTCCTACTTGCGCGAGGAGTGGCTTTCCCGCATAACTTAGGATTTCAAAATGGCTGAAAGCTCCAGTCTGGCTCCCCTAGGGAGCCTGTACGGGAACTATATCTAGGCTCACAGTGTACAGCGAGCGCCACCGAGCGCAAGAGCCACGAAAGGGCGCCAGGCGTTCTAGCAACCTTGTTAACTGACTTAGATTACAGTAACGTTGGCAAGACCAGTGCCGTATACCAAGCCTGGATCCCCCCTAGCCTCGAGCACGTTCACAGGAAACAAACCTGCGACTTTCATATCAGCTTCATACGCTCATCGGTGATCGCTTGGCACATTTGGTCAGCTCTTCCCCTCCCCTACACCCTTACCCCCAGCCCCATCGCAACTAAATTATTTTTTTTTCTCATGAGGTTGCGATGTAAGTTTTTTTATTAATAAATATGCTCGAAAACAATTAACCAATTTACTCTCACTTGAGACATCATAATGAGCGTTTGACTAGTCGTGGGAGGACGACCACAACGACGTTTTTGGTCAGGCACGTCACCAACATAACGTTTTCAAGCACGTGATTTTTTAAGTTTTTTGTTTTTTTTAACTCTAAAATAAAACGACAGAAAATGAAAAAAAAATTCCGATTTTGCTTATTTTATGTTTTGGACCCACACACTTTATACTTCGTTTCACGATAACTATCCTGGGTTTAATCCCCACCCTTGCCTGATTCGATCTGGATGAGCATCGTACCGGCGTGCGGTCGTGTATAACTACTACGTGGTGCACGCTAAAGACCCCAGGCTAGCGGTTGTACTGCATTGGCTAAATTGGTCATCTACAGCTGGGAGACTCGTCGCCTGTTGAGGCAGACTAAGTTCTAGGCTGTTTGAAAAAACACACAACCCAATTATATTTTTTCCCCGATAACTTGGCGAAGTGTGGAGGCTACGGCCCCGCGACCCAGTAAGGGCGCCGGAGCAAGGCACGTGATAACACACCGTGGATGAGGCCACCGAGGCCTCGTTACCGCCACAGCACCAGAGCACACCGCGACAAAAAGTAATTCTAGGCTTATTTTTTCTTTTCACGGCGACTGAACTCGTGCGATTTTACCTATAATGAGGAGATATGAAGAATAAAAATAAAGAATCACAACTTTATGAGTTTGTTATAGTTAAACCAAAAAGTCCCGCCACATCCGTACGCGCACGATTGTTTTCGCCTTGCATAGCGCCGTGGCCGTTGACGATCGCGGGTGATCGCCGGCGTTCGCAGTGGTTTTATTCGGCCGTTTCCACTGAAAACATCGCACTGTGCCCTGCCATTAGCACTCGACACAGATTCGCCACGAAAGTGAGCGTATGTTTGTCTCGTGAACTGTTCCCGAAGTGCTCGCGATTCTAGCGGACGGATATGTTGCTGCGGTGGGCATTCATTCCAAGTTGGTTGGTTTCGGAGCAGACGACTCTTGGCTAGCAGACGACAGCCGATTCCTCGGGGCCTTGCACCTCGCATTTGGCGTAGTGACACAAACGCTCCCGTGATGTCGGGCCACGTGCCTCGCTCCAACGATCTTATTGGGTCACGTAGCTTTAGCCTCCACAGTTCGACGAGTAATCGTGAAACGGAGTATAATAGCTTGCAGCCGAGTAATTTGCCAGGCGGGAGTGGCTAAAAGAATATGCCAACCTAGTGGAAGATAGAGGATACGTGAGCACAACTTGAGCTTACACAAACAATGTTCTTTCCGGCCTTTGCTAGACCTTTTTTCGGTACGATGAATACCTAAATGCAAATTTTAGATAAAAACGAGACGCATATGGTATATTATTGATTTGCATGATTTTATAGTCCGACAAGCAGATGTCAAAGTTCGACAACTATGACATCCGTACGCTTTTCAGTGGATCTTGATCACGTGCCGCCGTGAGCACAAGACTAAAGACTAAATAATTGCGGTGGATGGTATGAATAAACGTGTTCTGTTTCTGATTCAGACTGGATTGTCCATTCAGCTGATCTTTACGACAACACTTAAAACTATATTACCAAAAAGGTTGATATTGTAATACTAGAACCTAAATAGAGATACAGAAAGACAGGACTAATTATCAGTATGTCTGCGTTAGGACGAAGTTAGTTTTGCTTATTAGGAATTAAATATTAAACAGTTAATTTAGAATTAACGCTTTACGGTACATGCGTATTGAACACGCCCGTTGCTTTTGTCCTTAAATCAGCTCACCCGCACCATTGCTTAAAGGAGCGATGCAACGATTTTTGTATTTTGCGCAAATACCGCTTAGAACGGATCCCTGACGTTTATGACCTGTGAAATACCCGTTCGTTTTTCACCACACGCAATCGAAGTCGCAGAAAAAAACAAAGAAAAACGAGCAGAGTTCACCCCCTCAACTCGGAGCCAGGACAAGCGGCCACGTGATCTGGAGCCGATTATATGCCGCCAATGTTGATCATAGCAATGCGCTGGGGTTGGCAAGGCACAGGACACGCGCTGAGTTCCAGACATTGTTATGGTTCGGCTGTTCTCATCATTGCAGCGATTGGACACGGGACACTACCCGAATGCTTCTCGAGCTATCGATTATCACGAGCCCAAATCGAGTGCCCACGCAATGCTCGGGTCCAGTCTATGGGCCGCATTCAAATATCATCACTGGGCGGTACTTGCTACCGCCCAGCTACGTCATCAGGTTTTGCGAAGTAGAGATTGAATGAAAACGCTCGGTTTTGTCCTCGAAATTACACCGCAACAAAGGAGTTTCTTGGCCAGTGGCGTTGCGTGCGAGTATCCTTGAGTCCCACTAGTGCCTGTAAGCTGTGTAAAGTGAAAAAACATTCCAATTGAATATCGTTGCACCGCACCTTTAAACTTTTGTCTTTGTTTCAACGCCATTTCACGAAGTGTACAAATACTATGTGGACTACCTAAATGAAGAGAAATTATTTACCGCAATTGATAATAATAGTTTTTTTTTCTCATTGCCATCTACATATGACGGGAACTTAAGAAAAAGCTCCACAAGCGACTTGACTGGACCTCAGCCTCCCAGGGACACAGCAGTTGCAAAAAACATGCACAAAAAATTACATAATTCAATCACTTAGCCAACAATAAAATGAAACAATCTAAAAAGTCGTCTAAATAATCAACAACACTATAATTTTTATTTTTATAAAAAATATTTCCCAATCTTTCGTGCGCTACAATATTCTATACTGGGTGTTATGTTTGATTAGAAATAGATTCTTAAAAAGGTGTCTTTACTGCCACGTGAATGTCGTCATCACTATGTTTTTGAGCTCAACGGACATTCGAGGGCGAGCAACCGTCACAGTCTGGTGAGCAATTAACTAAAATTTGTTAATTAACTTTTGAATAAGTGAAAATAGACATATAGTTCCAATAGACCATTTTGCTGTCTTACCCAAGCATCAAGGAGAATGCAGGGATTGGTGTTCCACGCGCCACACGCGCACGCCTTTCCTGTATAAAAGATTCGAAGTAAATAACCAAAAGAAAGCATTGACGAACGCGCGTGCAATATGCCATTTGTTTTAGGTATTTGCTTTAGAAAATTTACTACTGCTGGAGGCCAGCACGTGCGGCGCGTGGAACACCAATCCCTGCATTCTCCTTGATGCTTGGGTAGGACAGCAAATGGTCTATTAGAAACTTGCTGAGCGTCATTTAAAACCACTAGATTAGTCATTCTCAGGAAGTGCTTTGAGCGCGTGAGAAGCTGGGTAGCGCGCTAAAGTTACCACTCGTGAAGCAGGTACAAGCTTACCGACTGGAAGAAGCGCCGAAAGACAGGGACAAAAGAAGTAGGTAACGACGACACGTGGGCGCTGTCTCTGTCTTTGTCCCCGTCTTTCGGCGCTCCTTCCAGTCATGAACAACCAACTAGCCCAACTTAACATTCTGTTGCAAGCTACCGGTGCGATGAGGCGCCCGCGCGTATTTTTCGTCTCTTATCATATCTTGTACCTGCTGCACCAGTGGTAACTTTAGCGCACTACTGTGCTTCTCACGCGCTCAAAGTCTTTCTGAAAATGACTGAATTAGTGGTTTCAAATGACGCTCAGCAGTTTTCTAATCAAAACCATATGTCTATTTCCAAAATTAAAACATTAATTAACATATTTTCGTTAATTACTCACCGGACTGTGACAGTTCTTCGCCCTCGAATGCCCGTCGAACTTAAGAAACATATAGTGAATACGGCATTCGCGTAATATTAAAGATGCGTTTAATAAAAGTGTTTCGAATAAAAACTAACACCCGGTATAAAAATTATAGCGAAAAAGCGTGTTTAATAAATCTGAAAAGTTCTTTTAATCGTCTGAAGGACATAATATTCGTATGATGCCTCTACTAGCCAGAGATCCGAGTGACGAGAGAAGTATGTTATAGGTTTGTTTTCATTTCTTGAACACAAAAGAATAAAACATGTCAGGACGAAACCAGAAACCATTATTAAATAATAAATAATCAAAAGCTATTAATCTCAACGAAAGTCCTGTTTATACATCATACAAAGTCGAAATTCATAGTACTGAAATATTGTTTTTAAACACCCAGTCTCTCATGACTATCAGGCACGCTGCACATGATTCTTATCACTCTTTCTACTGTAATAGAATAGTTTTGGAGGGTGGTTATGGTTGTCATACTCCAGACTAAATTATGGTAGTTCAAATAAAATACAAAAAAATATGTTATATAAAAGCAACCAAAGTCTAGTTGGAAGGACGTGGCGATGTCTGTGTAACATCCATTGATACACGCGAGTTTAGAAGTGATATACTAGTAGTAGTCCACATGTTCAGTCCTAGTCATATGCTTCGTGAAAATCACGCCCAAGGCTTTAAACGTGCCACACTCATGTCTCGCTAATATGGACGCCTCCCTTCCCAAGAAAAAATCGTCCAGAGTGAGTCGTTTACAATACCAATCAGGTTCAAAACACAGATATTTACAGGAGCTGCAACAACAAGATACACATGGGTAATTTAGCTAAAAAAGAGATGTTGGTTTGTACACACACTTTCTAGTCTACTTTTGTGTCCAGAAACTGCAACACGTCCTATACTCGAAGTGCGTGTTCTCTTACTACTGTTGTCAGCGCAGTTTTTCTTAAGATTTATTTTTTTCCTCAACTCAACAAAAAAAATACTTTTTTTTTTCAGATGAGCGGGAAACATTATTAGTTTACGTTTGACGCTCCCATCGTCTCTGGACCAACTTGCGCCTCTCGCCTGACATCAGTCTATTCTGCCATCCAAATTTCCCCAAGCATGGACGAGGTCTACAGTGAGGCCTTGCTGTTGTAGGGTTCATTCTTCTTTGTCACAGTTGTAAGTCATACAATATGAAGCAATAATAGATTGCAAGTAATAATGACCCTATTTTAGTTTCAAAAAAGCATAGATAGATGTAGTGCAGCTTTTGGTTGCAAGACTGGCAACTGAGCATCTGGTGTACACTGTGACCGCGTTTTTGACCTTTTTTCGCTTTTTAACTGGGATACTGGCGTCCTTAATAACATAAAGCAAAAATGCCCTGTATTTACCGAATTCGTCCCCAAAAAGCTGGCCATAGTCCGGACTGTGAGTTTTCATATTAACGGGGAAGAACTGCAGTGAAAGATCAGTTCCAAAATTTCGTCCATAGTGCCAGTGTCAATTAACGAGGCGTGAGTGTATTTCAATGACGAGCAATAAATAAATATGACTTCTAGGCCAAGATTCCTTATTTTACAGCTTAAGAATCTGGCCTTGGTTTTACTTTCATTTGTAATGAGATTATTTGCACTAGCCTATATATTTCGAGACCTTGATGATGTCATTGACTACACACGAAAGCTCATTAGAAGTTTTATTTGAGAAAAAGAGGTTATGTATTTCATGACAATTATGTACTTTACCTGCTGCAGCAGCGTTAACAATGACATTGAGATACGTTAATGAGTCATTGCTCCTTGTATGCTGTCTTGTAGGTGCCCCAGATTTAATTGGTTTAACATCAGTAGTGACTGCGGATATTAACGAGTTGGAGCGGCTGAGAAAAGCTCACCGAAGAAAAATCACTAGAGATAAGCTCGCCGAAGAAAAGCTCACCGAAAAACTCGTCCATTGCGGAGAAAAGCTCACCCACGAATCAAAAAATCTAGCGTTGACTCAAGTGAAATACGTTCACTTGATCTGAAGCATGTTAGGATGCCTGATGCGCGTGCGGTCATTCTGCACTTCACTAGCAGAATTTATTTTAGCATAACTTCATCAAATCCGCCAGTCGTTGACCGACAAAATTAAAAATAAATACTTTCCTGGCAAAGCTAATTTAAAAACAAAATACCGGGAAATATAACCAGTGTTGAGGGCTGCAGCACTGAGTCGTTTCTGGATATTTCTTTATGAAATTACACTTTTTGCGTAGTACACGGCCTACATTGCCGAAACCCCTAGCTATTCTACCATTTGTTTAAAAAGCAGTGGTTTAAATTACCCACCACGTCCAGATGGTGCAGGTTTGTGCTGTATTTTCTTTTATCCCGGCGTACAGACTCAGAGTATTGAAACACGTTCAATCGCTTCAGTGGGCTGACGTTAATCAGGGCTTTTGCTCTGCGTTAGGTGAAAATAAAAATCAAGTCAGCCTGCCAAATCGACTCGAATAATACCTCAAATATAATCCCTAAAAATGTATTTCGCTTATTTACCAATTGCTTATTATCTGATGCCTTGAAGTAATACTTGCCTGTGTTCTGTATCCTAAACTGCAATGATTCGTCACAAAAGAAATATTGCATGTGACCGAGCACGAGCAAAAACAGAGCGGGCGCGTTATGGCAACGCGCTGGCAGAGTGCCCAGCGGTCAGAGGACCTTTCAGGGCCGCTGTTCTCGTCAGCACAACTTTGTGCGCGAGAAGTTTGCGGGAACGCGCTGATTGGACGCTCGCGACGCTGACGTCGCGCCGAGGAGGTGTCAATCATTCAGACAACGTCATTTCACTTTCGAGAGAGGCAGAATGCGGGGCAAGGTCCATCGAGGCGCGCGTGCGGCGCGCGAGAGGCGCGATAGATCGCGCTGATTGCACGGCTTTCGTCGATGACGCGTAGCGCCCATTTGTCCCCTACATCCCTACGTAAGCCAAGCTGTACCACGCTTACAGATTGTCCCTGGGCGAGCCTTGCTGACGCTCAAAATCCCTCCGAAGTTTGTGCCAAAAGAACCTCGTTTGTCGAAGCTGTCGCTGACGTCAAAGCGACGTTTCCGGCTGAACTTTGCGAGAGGCCGCGGTTTGGCTTCGGATCTTCTTCGCTTCGGATCGGGCGAAGCGTTCAAGCTTTGTTTCAACATGGCGTGCCGTACGCTGCGGCCGAGCATCTATCTTCCGCCACCGTCGGCGTCGCTACAAGGACCACCGGGACGCCTTTCATCCCCTGGCGACGACTTCGAAGCGACAGTTCCGGCCATCGAGCAGCCAGTTGTGCGTTGACTCTGACAGCGAGCTTCGTTCGGCACTGGCGCCCGAGGCAGCGGAAAATCATCGCCTACCATGACCGACGGAACCACAAGTTACTTTGCGCGCTCCGATTCTTCGGGAACCGGTAGCTTTCATGCATGGTACATCGGCGAGTACCTATGATCTCCCGCCTGACCGTGAGCCGGCTAAGCCGTAGGTTTTGCGAAAGCTGCCATCGCGCCTTTTTGTTTTTTCTGCAATATCCGGTACGAGGCTAGCTGGTATGCAATTCAGAATGTTGGAAAACCATTAAGGAGCGGGACAATTCTCGGGTAGGTTCGTCTCCCGGTGCAGCCGGAAGGATTAGTCTGCGAATTTGTACTGGCAGTCGTCTACTCGTTAGCGGTCAGACCAGCTCATCGAACGACGATGTCATCGAGCTGATCGCTTCATCGGCGCAGCGCAATCGCATGAAAAAGATTTTCTTCGGCAGTGGCGTATGCAAACTAAACATTTTCACACCTTTATGCATGTAAAGTGGGTGTCCTAATAACTCAACCCCCTAATAAGTGTAGCAACAAACCTTATAAAAATGTAAACCTCACACCTTTAAAAATGTGATTTTTAAACACCACGTTCCTTAAAACGTGTGATAATGTAACTATACCTTTATGTAAAGATAAGACTGGCTTTGCACCCGCCCCCGCCCGCCCCGTACGCAGGGGGGGAAAACACCGGCCCCCCCCCCGAAATCTTCCATTATGCCAGCTTCGGCCTTCCTCCTTCTCGCAGAAAGCACTTGCTGTCGCGCCGCCCCCCCCCCGCTAAGCCGGTTTCAAACAGGCCCGGAATACGGAACCGGGCCAGCCCGCGAGCCGGAACCTCACGGTGACGTCAGCGCTCCGCCGCTACGGGCGAGCGACGTGACCACGGCCGCGTCCGGGTCAGGAGCCAGTGACCCAACTTTTCAGCTTCCGGCTCAGGTCGTGACGGTTTCCGTCATTTTCTCCGCGGCCAATCAGCGCGGCGCGGCCGCGCCATCCGCTCTTGCCACGTTCCGCGGTGTCTACGCGCCTGCGCATTGCCCTGATGCTCGTTGCTTTGCTGGGGATGGCGTTGACACGGTGAACTTCATTAGCCGGTCGACGCAGGCTGCGTACAGTCCGCCGCCGTCGTAAGAGTGGCTGAAGGTTGCCACGTTTGTACCGTAGCGCCTGCATAAACGGCAATTCAGCGGTGCCCCTGGATCTACGACAGGTATCGCTGGCGACCACAACGCACTGGTGGTCGGCTGAAAGACCTCGATACTGCTGAGTCAATACTGTGTTCGCGATGGTTTCGGATATCGGCGTGGATACAGCTGATGAGCGGCATCACCTTCGATGCAGCCGCGCGGTGAGAAACGCTGAAAGGCCGTTTTGTAGCGAGCAGTGGTTGGCTTGCTGGCTGCAAAGAGACCGGAAGGCAGTGAGGATGCGCTTAAAGGTTAAAATGGCCGAACGATACCGGCAATGCGCCGTAGATGAGTTTTTGAGGCGGTACTGGCACGACCGCTAAGCCCAGGAATGCCCTTGACGCCCAATACGCAGCAGTGAAACACGAACGTCTGCTGTTGCGATGCTCATCCAGATCGAAGCGTGGGCCGAGGTGGAGATTGAAACCCAAAGATCCCCTGGGTTCTGCAGCACTTTGAGCTTTCGCGCAAATCCACTCACAAGCAGCTTGTGGCACACATCACCAGCTTAGCACTGCGAACAGAAGCGGTAGCACAACGGGCTTCCGTCATGGCTACCGCTACTGAAGGGAGTACAACATAGCAAACAGATGGCGAAGAGTGTATCAAAGCTGCACATCCTGCATGCCATTGCTATTTTTACACGTTACTGGGCGGTAAAATATGACAAGCGGGTGATCGTGTTGCGAAGGTGCTTCTCTCGTGATCCCGCCGCGTTAAATGATATAATCGCAGTAAGTTGCGCCCGGGAGCGCACGCCCACGCGGTATTCCGGGAGCGACCGCAGGCCCACGTGGAACGCCGCTGATATGGCAGCATGGTAAATAATCCAAAGATAAAAGCAGCAATCACCCCACCTGAAGCCGTGACATTCAGGCACTCGAAGCAGTCTGACCGTACGGGATCTTCGCTGCTTCAAATCTCACGATGGGTGGCCAAGCTCGGTACCGAGACTTCCGGGCTCGCCTGGACGGCCTTTCGCTTCCATTTTCTTCAGCTCCGCAGGCCTTCGCTGCAACCTGCCGCGAAGTAGGCCGCCGACGCCGAGTCGGCCGTTCTTGCATATGATGACGTACCACTCATCACAAAGGTTCATGCGTGACAGGTCAAACGTTTGTAGTCGGACGCTGCCGACGACGGCACCAGGGGCGAAAAACAGTTAGCGAAGCGATAAACGAGCTGCAGTCGCTCCGGACAGGCGCGAGCGTGCCCGGCGCCCGGCAAAGTGCCCGGCGTCGCTCTACCTCGCCCGGGCGACTTCCAGACGACGACCAGCGAGCGACTCCGCGCGACTGACAGCCGTTGATTGGCTGCCTGGGAGCCGCCGTGACGTCAGCTCCCGTATGCCGGGGCCCGTCCGCGCGCCGCCAAACCAAACGTGACGTCGGCACCCGTAAACGGACGCCGGACGTGATTACGTCACTGCGGATTCCGGCACACGGGCTGGCCGGTCCTGTAGTCCGGGCCTGTTTCGGAACCGCGCTAAAACAAAATCCTGGCTACGATGCCTCCTTCTCGTCAGGTGTAATTACCACGTCCATTCTTTTTCTGGTGACAGCAGTGTCTGGGACCCAATAAAATTACTGAAAAATTACACGCGCACAAACGGTCGCCGAAACAACATGGTCGCTTGTGGCAGTGTGAGAAACCTCTGCCAAAAACCGGCTTCCATAGTGGCCGGATGTGCGGTTCTGCGCCTCGTCCCGACATCCGGCAGGTATGGGTGACCATGCATGATTCCGGTGCATGTCTATTAGCACTGTTCACTGATCTCCTATTAGGCTGGATCAGCAGATAGAGTGGCCTGTATTGCTGGGGTCGAGCAGCACCACCGGCAGTCATCGCCTATGATTTAATGGCATGCTATAGGAGAAACGGGAAAACTCAATTTTATTACGTTAGTAGGTTGTTCTCGATCGCGAAACTTCGATCGTGTTTCCGCAAATAGTCGGTTAGCATGCTGGGCAGAAATATTAAACGCGTTAGAATACCAATCTTATTTAAATAAACGTTGTGTGGTTGAGGGTCGGGCGACTTCGTTAGGCGATGCTATGATGCGTCAATGAGTACACAGGCTACCGGGTTATTGTGGTGTCATCCGTGATCTCAGGAATCATCCGAAGCTCAGCAAACGATGAGTTAGAAGGCCTTTACTGGGGACATTCGCATCGTTTTAACCGCCTTACACATAGTACTTCATGGTGAAAGTTTTCTTTGAAGCCGTCTGTGAGGGCTTCGTAGACAAACTGAAACTCGGGGCGTGCCGTTCAGTCGCTGAACGTGCTGTTTATTTAGCCTGACAGAGCGACGTCGGTATAGAGTCGGGTGGTGCTCAGCCCATTTTCTCTTTATAATCAATGTTTGAACGTTCGACGAACGATCTAGTTGATCTCCAAGCACCCGATATAATCATCACAGCACGTCGTAGAATACTCGCCCTCGAGCACCGCGTACAAGCTTCCTATTTTTGCGTATTTCTCCTTAGACTTTCGCACAGCGCGTCATGGTGTAATACGCCAAAACAAAAAGGACGAAAACGAGAGAACTAGACAGGACGCGATGGCTGCACTGTTGTCAAGCAATGGCCGCCGGTGAAGATCAGTGACGGGCTCCGATACGCGATCCAGACTTGCACTGTGAGAGTTCAATGCATTGCACTCGCGGAGTGCTACTGCAGAGGAACATGAGCCCCGGACGAACTCGCCGAATGCACCTGAATAGCAGACTGATGCTGTCACTATAAATGTTGTAGAAAATGCCGACCCTCAAACCGAAACTAGGCTGCCTTTTTGTTCGACGTGATGGGTGGGAATGCCAGAAGCGCAGTCGCTACCATCGTTTATCTATGAACGTTGGTTGCTGCAACGTGTCACTATGACGCAGGATGATTTCAATTAAGGAACTCACGGCTATCGGAGATATCAACCAGACGGCGTAAGCTCCGAAGCCGTGACTGACTACAAAACATACGCGCCGAGAAAATTTATGGCACTGTACTCACGCGCAAAGCTTGCTTCGTTTTAAGCATAGTATTAATGGTGAGACCACTGAAAGGATACTGCTAAATCTAGATTGTGGGAACACCTGCATAATACGTTTGTAAGACTTTTATTTCCTGGTGAGGGCATTGAGGAACGAGGCTTTCTCGATCAAAATACGACAGGGCACGATGTGCCGTTCAAATACGACTGTGCTTGGCCTCGGGCAACGTCTCCGTGTTAGCCTTCCCGGACGCTGAGTGAATGCGTCACAGGTTTCTGCCGGAGCAGGCATGAAAAATGTTCCGCTTTTCACCTGCACACAGATGATGCGAGATCTCGTGGCCATTGTGTTTGTCCTGGCCTTTCATTACACACTGGTAGGTTTCAGCGTCTGTACGACAACAAAAGCGACCCAAATTTTGCAAATAAACACGGGTCGTCGATTCCTCGCGTCGTGGAATATCGAACGCTTACAATTCAAGCTCGCGTTTGAGTTTGTGACCCGCGGGACGCAGGCTGAGTAGAATACTAACTTTCTCTTCAGCGCCTCCTGCGCAGATGCCACCTCGTAGCAGACGAACTCCGTCGTCTGCTCTCGCTCCTCGCCTGGGCGAGGCATGACGGGATTGTCGGCGCTAGAGCGCTCAAAGACAACGTACACAAGCGGCGTGAATGCTCGCCTCCCCGCGCTGTCTCGTGTTTCTCGTGAACCGCCTAGGGATCGCGGGGATTTTCGTCAAAGCTGCGAAGTTGAGCGCGCGCAGGGAGGAGGAAACTTTGCGGCGTCTGCTGGTCACTCCCCGCTACGTCAAAGCGAGAATGTTTTGCTCCACGAGTTTAGCTACCCTGGGTAGCTAAACTCGTGAGCAAACATTCTATCGCTTTGTTGGTGACGCCACATTGAGCATGGTGGAGGAAATTAACATATTTTCACTCACGTCAATCACCGTGGTCTCTTCGCAGATTACAATGATTGGCGCTCAAATACTGTAAACTACCCTAATTTTCGAGAGGTGCCTAATTTTCTCCAATCGCCTACAATTCGCGAAAAATAGGTCCCGCGAACAATTCCGTTAAAATGTAAATACATTAGAATCTATATTGAGATCTCACCGCGTCGCGGAAATTAGAACCAGGAAAATATTCAAAAACTCAGCTTCTACCTAATCGCGAAAAATAAGTCGTTTACAGTATTCTGCGAAAAAGTAGACTTATGACACTTTTACGAGTGTATCTGTCGGTGACTGCAAATACTAGCGGTTTTGGGTTTGTTTTCACCCTTCACGGACGGCACCAGTCGGTACGCTGGCCTGCCTATCCGAATTTTTCATTTATTTATTTGATTTTCTGCGCTTTATCATTTATTATTCGCTTGATCACTAGTTCCTTTACCTGCATACTCAGATTATGTACACACGCACACGTATTTCCAAATAAATGCTATGAATTAAGGGCGCCTTTTTGGTATAACATTCCTATATTTTAATCATCGGCTTTTAAGAGTTTGGTGGAATATTTATTGTGTATTTTCAATTTTCAGCACTTTAACTAAATTAGTTATGTCTCTGATTCTACCAGGCAGCTACGAAAACGATGAGTGATGTTGATTTTAAAATTTTATTTTCAATCTTTTTACAGCGAAACGATGAGGAAAGCACATACTAGGAAATATGTAAACACATGGACCGTAGTGTTATATTAAGTTTTAAAGCATTAGTATTAAGTATTAAGTGTCAAAATATTGAGTTTGCAACCAGGAAGCATAGAAAATATCACGCGTGGTCATTACTGGCATAGCTGAAGTTGCGGCGCTGTTTAGCATCTGGCAGCCGTTTGGTTGAGTACCAAAGCAAGGCCAGGAAATTTCGGTGGAGTCAGCTGTATTATTTCCAGCCATGACGAGAAATCGCTGACAACGTGGAGCTATCGAACTCAGCTTCAAAGACATCCGATGAAAGGGCGTTCGATGAGACGGCTTCAATTAAACGGCTTCGATAAAACGGCGTTCGATGAAATCGCGTTCGATGAAACCGCGTTCGATGAAACGGCTTCGATCAAACGGCATTCGATGAAATGTCCGGTTCCACTCCGAATGCCTACCTATCTGGTCAAGAATCAGCGTAGCCAAACACCAGTTACGGCGTGAATATTTTTGTCTTTTTTTTGCCGACGGTTTTGGACATTTGAATGTAAGCAGTATTTTTTGCTGTGACTACTGAGTTTTGTCATATAATTTACCCATCGGTGCTACGAAAAGAGCTTGCGAAATAACTGTTGTGTACTTAGTTTTTGAGTTGCTAAATATAAAACGTACAAAAATGCCACACAAGATGGCCGCCGTGAGAGCAAAGCCAGCATACCTTGGCAAACAGCAAAACTTACTGCAGTGCCAGTCAATCAGAATGTCAGAACATGACAATTAACTCACTGTCGGAGTACATTCTTGCCTTGGAGAAGTGCCACGTGCTTCGTTCCGTCTCTCTAATTGGCTCACGAGGGCATAGCCTTCGCCCTTTGCAAAAAATGTTGACACGGAGTGTCGCAAAAAAGAAAAGCTAGTCGAAACGGTCAAAGCGCGACATGTTTATTTAATCGTAAAGGATGAAGCAATAAAACCAAAAACGCAGTATTTGCCGTTACCAAGAGATACCATGTACTGACAAATAAAAGAAACATGTGGCGCCATCTATCTTGTTTGGTGGTAACTAAAGTCATCAACACAACACGACCCCCGAGAAGGCGGCCACACTAGCCCATTCAGAGACTATCGGCCTTAATGCAGTTCTCGGCCGATATGCCCTGTTCGGCCTCAAAGCTACTCCCGGCCCTTCCGCTCCTCTCGGCCGTAATGCACTCTCGGCCGTAACGCGACTATCGGCCGAAATGACAGTGACCCGTTTCCGCACTCGCGGCATTGTCTCGCGCGTCTCACGTTCTAATCTCGCGCCTGCTTGGATACTTGGATACTTCGACAGCGATAACTGGGCAGCTCGTGCGGTTGCTCGTCATCATGGGAAATTTAAAAAAAATGCTGGTGTTGACAGTGTACATTCTTCAAATGCTTGTCAAAGTTCTTTATGTGCCTTACCCCAATTTAGGGATCAGGCAAGCCGATGAATTCGGTCATTCAGCCGTCATTCTTTGAGGCTTTCGAGAATTCAGAATACGTTCGGCGTACCTTTAATCGCCGCACCAACAGCGTGCAGCACAAATGCAAGTTCATGTCTGTTGCCGCCGTCTCCACGCACATATTTCATCGAAGTAGTCGTCGAATTAACAACAACTTAACAATTTTCGTCGTGACGGGAGCCATGTTTAAGCGCGCGCCAGAAAGCCGGAACCGGAAACATTGAAAACGGGCGTCAGATGGCACCTCGGTACGAAAAAAAAAGAATGCGGTCGTTAAGCTACGCTTTGAACACGCACTCGAGCGCAGATGTCCGGAGTCTGGAGCTCACTAACTTAACGCGCCCGGTGGTCTTTTGAGAAAATCGATGCTATATTTCTATCCCAGATTTTGTTCTCCACTTACGTCGCGTGTTTTTGCAATCAAATCAGAACGCAAAAGGTAGAAACGAAAACCGGGAAAGCAATTTCGTATCGCAAGAAAGTCAGATCGCGAAAAGAAAAAGCAAATACAGCTTTTTTCTGCTAACAAAAACCTAGCTTTTGTCTTCTAGTATGGAGGGTTTTCATGAACAAAACGTTTTTGAAATTGCAGTAATGCTTTTTGAACGCACTGTTTTCACCGATCGAAGTATTGTTCGAAAAGGTTGCCATATTTAAAAATGCATATAGTGATACATAATCAACATTTTCTAGCTACAGTGATATAAGTCTGACTTAAATCAAATCTGACTTACATTAAAATAATTGATTTCTTAAATATTTTTTTTCTATTTTGCCTACAGCAGAGCGATTTCATATGAACTGTGTACATTGTCGACGTGAACGAACGATGGGCTCTTTTAGAGTGCAGCTCTTGGGCGCCCGTTTCGGTTGAGCGGCGACGCCGTCGCCGTCGGCGTAACCGCGCCTAGCATTATGGAACGTTCCCATTAGTGACGTCACGTGACGTCGCACGTGACGCCACTGAACCCGGAGAGCAGGAGGGGGGGAGCCGGAAGGTAAAGGAGAGGGTACGGAGGGGAGGAGGAGCATAGCCTCAACTCCGTACCCATTCTCCTCCTCCTCAAGAGCTGCGCTCTAATTTGGCATTACAGAGAATTCTGAACGTCTTTTTCTTGTTCTTATATTTTTGTGGTTGCCGTCAAAACTAATAGTGCGGTGCAAATTGCTTATTCGGAATACACACTTATGCGATATAAGTTTGACGCCGCTCAACCCCTCTTCTAATAAGTAAACGCGAAAAATCGCTTCGTGGTAACTTTGTTGTATGATGTACCACCTACGTGACAGATGCCTAAAACCTTGGTAGAACTACTGCTATTAAATGATAACGACCACTTCGCATAAAAATTTAATTCGAAATTAGCTTTTCTCCGGGTCTGTCAAAAGACTGGTTAGCTTTTCTCCTTTCCCGCACAAACGTGGGTGAGCTTTTCTCCGGTGAGCTTATCTCCGATGAGCTTTTCTCTGGGATTCAACATATTGGCACCGATTTTCTGAATACGATTTATAAGAGCAGCGTGGCCTGCAATACCATTGATTTCAAGTTTTCGAGATGAGCACCTTATGAATAATGTATTCGAATGCTGTCTCGTATCAATCATTAAATATTCCCAGGACAGCATTCGTACCTTTAATGGTGAGTAGAATTAGTTATTTTTGTCTTCTAACAAAGCAAGTTCCGTATAGCGTTTTTTTTTCTAGACCCAAATTGTGATTCTGTAATTGAGTTTTGTTTATCTATAAATATCATTAAACAATTATAAATATTTTTCTAAGCCCTTCAAAAAGACCACAATTGATACAGACCTGTAGCTGTTTATATCATTTGTATCCCTTCTTCTATGAAGACTACAACCTATAGGTACCTGCATGGGTGTGGGTGTGGGTGTGGGTGTGCGTGTGCATGTGGGTGGGTGTGGGTGGGTGTGTGTGTGTAATGTGGGTGGGTGTGTGGGCGTGTGTGGGTGCGTGTTGGTGTGGGTGGGTGGGTGGGAAAAGGGGGATGTGGCTTTTTCTAAGGAAGATTAAAAATGTATCCCAGATAACGGCCGATAATGTTCAGAACAAGTAAACAGGACGCAACTGTAAACCATCGGCGTCACAACCATGAGGGGTGTTCGCGGTACGGAACACTGACATCACCTTCCTTCCGTTACCGGATCTAAATAAATGGTATCCTCAATGTTGCGGTCGGTAAAATGAAAAGCATCGGTTATGTTCGCATTTCATCTTAGATTTACAAAAAAAAAGTCAGTAAATAGATTAGCAAGGAAACGGCCGGTAAATTCAATATTGTTGTCAGGTTTTGATTCAATATTGATTCGGATATATTTGAGATTCATGACTGAATTTTTATTTTCCTCATCACGTCAGTGTGGTGCGATAACGTATTGAACAATTTGTGGTAATAGAGAGCTTTACATTTCTTCAAGGCTTTGTTTGGGCTATTCCTGACCGCCTTGACAGTTTTCAACCTTTCCAGGTCTTTTGTTTTTATGAAAGTTTCATATAGAGTGTTCTTTATCTGTATCTTAGCAAATAATTCTACTAATCATGGTATCGAGCTTTCCTAAAACGCCGTATCTATTGATAAGAAAAGAGCTTATAAGTAGGGTTCAAAGTATGAATAAATACTTAATAAGATTGATTTGCATCAGTTTGGTTTAAAACTCCAGCACAAGTTTGCGTTCCTGCACCCGTCTGCGTTTGATGACGTACTTTAGTAAGTGCGATGTTAGCCGTGTTGGTTTGACACTTGGTTAAATATATAAAATAGCGCAAAAAGATCAAGGACTAGAAGTACGCCTGGGCACAAGTGCCAACTCAACTAGTTTAATGCTCGGAAAAGCAAGCATATATATAAACACGACAGGCAGAGCAGCACCACAAAAAAGCTGATCAATTTTGTGCACGTTCATTCAAAGCTGATACTCGCCGCCGCGAAGCGCTATAGACGGTGTCGCTGACGCATTGCCCTCCCACTTTTTGTTGTAAAGAATCGCCTCCCACCAGCTCTCTGAGCTGACCGCGCCATCGGCTACTGCCCAGAATTCTTATCTGCTGAAATCGCTTGGAACGCCGCACACATGTGTTGCAACGTAGGCAACGCGAGGCATATTTACT
>JAZHYW010048612.1:0-14790 GCA_037355805.1 Ixodes ricinus
GTCCGTCGGCACTCCCGTCAAAAAAGGCAAAATAAAGACACAAATACTATATATATACAAGAAATATTGCACGCAGAAGAGAATGGAAACACTTTGAAGCAATAAAATATACACTGGAATAGATAAAAATAGGTAATGAAATCGAAAAACAGAGGATTAAGAGGCGGCAAGCGACAAGGCAATGCGATCTCAAGGCAGAGCGGCCAGGCAAGGGACAACATCTCCTACAATTCCTCGCGCGCGGGCCAGGGCGCTTGGGAAAATTGCAAATCGTCTATATGGAGCTTTTAAAATCAAGCTGAAACCTTTCTAAGGCGTTTCACGTCATTCAAAATCTCAAACCCGTCGGGCCGACAGATTTTGTCTGCTTTATAGGCACTCCGGCTCTATGCACTGGAACATTTCCAATGTATGCATGTTTTACGCGTCGTTCTTTCGCCGTGCGCTTGATAGATGAAGCCGAATAATGCCAGTTACCAGAAACGAACGAAAACGTGCTCCATTTTCCCACTGAAATTTTCAGAAAATCACTTATAAATTTTGAACGAGGTAACGGTTAGTTCTGGAACTTTGGCATCTGGTTCGAACTGCTAGCTCTACATTTGTGCAGAGAACAAGTGTCCGGCTATGCGCCGTTTATTTTTGCGGCGGAAAAGAACCCCGTAAATGTTTTTGCGGGGACACCCAGTATTTATAAGCTAGAAAAATCTATGAATGCCACAATGTAAATAACACGAGCAAATAGATGCACGAAGATGAAAAAAGCGAGAAACGGAGCTACACAGTTAAATAAACTACAAAATCTCACGAGGCCATCACTCGGAGATCAAAGACCACTCGCTTGGCTCAGATCGCTCTACGGCAACCTGACAGATGGCACCAGTGTGTTCTCTAGAGAGCCTAGATTTAAGAGAGGAAGCAACGCAGACCGCCGAGAGCATCCGCCATTTAATGGCGAGCACTTCCTGCGCAAATCGGGTGATCGCGAGCGGGTGCGAGTGGTTGCTTGGGGAAGAAGAGAGCGGGCAGAGAGCCCGAGCAAAGGGCTGTGGATGCCCGAAAACGTCCACAACTTCCACCTACGGTACTTCCCGCAGCTCGAATCGCAAACGTGGCCCGTAAACCACGTGACCCGATCGAGCAGCCAGAAAACCCCTTAATATAGGCACACTAGCGTTCTCTTGCCGTAAGAAGCCCCAAGTGGTTGCAAAGCAGTTGATTGCGCTCTAATGCAAACGCGCGAATCGGCCTTCAGACGGCGCACGACGGAGAGCATGTGTAAAACGAGACCAACAAGCGTGGCGTGGCTGTAGTGGCACGTCCGACGTCGAGCCACCAAAGGACCTTCGAAGTTCTATGTCGCGCCGTACGCCCCGTGGCAAACCGACATGACTGAGTAAAAAAAGGAGCGTGGGCGGCGGCGTGTGTCTCACCACGACGGAGAGGTCCTCAAGGTCGAAGATCTCCGGGGGCACCCCCGAGTTCTTGAGGCGGTTGTGCCGGCAGTTGAGGGAGCGCAGGCACGGCAGGGTGGGCACCTCCCCATGCAGTGTTACCAGGCTGTTGCGCACCAGCGAGAGGCTCTCCTGCAGACACGGGGGCGCAGAGCGCGGTAAACCGTAAGCGCCGACATCGGTGATCTCGAGAGAAAGATGGAAAAAGAGAGCGACGGAGGAGCAGAGAAAGAAAGATGGGTCAGGCCTGTTCGTTTTGCGCCAACGAGATGAAGTTGTTCGGGTGCTCGTCGACCTCTTTGAGACTTTACGACTCGCGACGCCGGTGTTTTTGCATGAAATAGAACTAGAAAAACACTAGACACAGACTTTGGAAGTGACGTTTTCCTGCTTTTTCTTGTTTATATCAAAGCGTCGCCAGCAATACGGTCCTGTCGGGACCGTCAATATTTGCACCTGTGTCCCGCCGTTCCGAAGCGGTCGTAACGCGTGGGACCTTTCCCTCTAGATCGTTATATTTACACTATGTGCAGAAAGAGCCGCGCACGTGGGGGGGGGGGTTGTTGCTTGTAGCGACGGAAATGTTTGAGACGAGAGCGCTCCCACATTGAATGAACGAATGATTGACTGATTGGAGAAAGGCGTCTCCACCAAAGGCCACGGGGTCACCTTGAGTATCAACGGACCATTTCAGAAGAGTGCTTTTACACTGAATGATGATGATGATAAATTGATCGATTGACCGACTGACTGGAGAAAGGCACGGTGTCTCTTGCAAGGGCTGACCTTTCGTACCAATCGACCAGAATGTTCTTGCCTCGATAAATAAAAGAATGACCGTTTGATTGACTAATTGACTGGGGGAAGGCAGGGCACCTCCTGCAATAGCCACAGGGTGTCACCTTTTGTACCAATGGACCATTCAGTTGGGTGCTCCCATGCTGGAAAAGAGAAGGATGACTGACCAACTGAATGGGGGAACTTCCCCTAAATTTAGCGAGAAGAGAAAGTTACAGCTTGTCTGCAACATTACGTCTCCTTTCGGGATCATCCCAGAGCCAAAAAATGTATTTACGTTAACACCCAAACCAACAAAGGAGGATTACCTCTTGCAGATGGATAATCCATCCAGTGTGGCTTGCTGGAAATGTAACGGAAAGTGTGCCTCGACCGGGCTCAGAAGCTCAACAATAGAAGCATGCTACTGCCTATTATAAATAGGATAGCACAACACGACAAGGACAGGTAAAAGAGGGAGACAGGACAGAGCACCACTATCAACTGACATTTAATGCTACAGAAAGAGAAAGAAAAAGAAAAAATAAATACATAAACTGCTACCTTTAAGAAAAAGAAAAAGGGAACCCAAACCTCAGCTACGCCTGCAGTTGGTCCATTTTACATTATTATGAAAACCTCTAGAGTTCCACTAAAGGAAAATTTAAAATAAATTTTGTCGAAGTTATAATCCCCTCCGACAGTAACTATAAGAGAAAAAATGAAGAAAGGAGATTATCCGTAAAAGAATTAGCAAAAGATTCAAAAGGATTAAGGCACTTCTAGGAAGAAGACTAATGTAGTAAGGTTCTTTTTGTGTTAAAGCCACGGACGGCGCATTGATGCAGGCATCACCACAGAACATGATGACTTGTGCCTTGTAGGGCATTTTAGTTCTCTTATCATCGTAGCGCCTTAGGCTTTTGGTGGGGTTAAACAGAGGTAAGCATCTGGAATCCCTTACCTCACCTCGAGGTGTCTCGCTGGTGACGACTTCAGTGTTAGGGCATGTTCCCATAATCTGTTACATAACGCACCGCCTCTCAAATAAGAGCGCAAGTATGGAGTTACACACAAACACACGTCACCACCGGCCACAAAAAAAATTACACTTAGTGACACAATCACAGCAGACAAAACACTCACACAGCGCTGATTCACAACTCGTGAGTCAGCACTGTGGTGACATGTGTTTGTGTGTAACTCCATACTTGCGCTGTTATTTTGAGACATGGATAACCAACTCACCCAAGCCGCCATTTTGTTGCCCCGTCTCTGTCCTGCTTTTCTCTTCTACTTTTCCTTGCCATGTTGCACTATCTAATTCATAATCTCTTATACCAACCAGCCCACCAGATGATCTTGATGCATGCTACTGCCACGCGTGTAGCGGAGTTGGCTTTGCACATCGCTGCCACGAGAAGGTACTGGGTTCAAACCCCACCAACCCAGTTCTTTCTTTTGCTATCTCTCATGGAAAGTTTCAGTTTATTTCTGTTTGTTGTCATGTGTTCTTGTTTGAAACCTTCTTGAACACAGCAGGGGTATAAATTAAACCATTTAACATTCATTTTTAGTTCTAAATTCAGCCGCTCTTTTTTATTTGTGACACTACAACCCTCGCACTCACCAGCTTCTTTAGGTTCTGAAGTTCGTCGGGTATCCAGTCGATCTTGGTCCTGTTCAGCTTGAGCCATCTGAGGCCTGTCATGTCACCCACAGCCTTGGGAAAATATTCCTCCTGCGCAACCAAAAAAAAGAAAAATAAAGCATCGCAGTTTGCGCACACTTGCGTACGGCTTTACGTCTTCAATCTCACAATGATACGTCCTCCGGAGTGCTTGATTTAGTGACACAAAGAAAAATAGATTGGCTTAAGTTTCTTTATAAGATTAACCATTTTGTTCTTAGCCCGAGACTGAGGCAGGAAAAGAGGAAAGTTTCAAAGTAGAAGGAAAATGAACAGTCGAGGACACGGCTCTAACACAGCATAAGATTGTTTGTGGCAATCAACACTGTGTCTTAACCACTACCCAGCAATTATCGAAGCTAGGTCTACGAGAAACAAAAATCAACTACCAACCATTCAACTATAGTGCACAACTACTTTCTTTAAGGATTCTTCTTTTCTAAAACAATGAGGAAATGGAACAACCTCCATTGAAGCATTGCCACTTCAGTATCACTAACTGTTTTTAACAATGCTCTACTTAAGCATTTCTTTGTTGAGTATAGTTGCCTCAGTGCACTGTTACGCTTTGTTTTTGATTTACGGCCATGTGCGTACATATTTTCTGCCTCGGGGTTCATACACAATGCCGGCATACGGACGAGTAAATAAATAAACAAAGCAGACCAACTCAAGAAATGCTCAAAAACATGGAAGAGGAGGGAATCAGGGACATGCCCTCCTCCCAATTCTCTATGTTGTGCATGCCATCCTCCCAAGCAAATTTTCTAACGCAAAATCACAAACTGCTTTTTAGGAACTCGCAAAATATCTCAGAGAGAATCTATTTGGGAAACCAGTTAGCGCAGTGCAACTTATGGTTGCTGGCAAGATGAGAACGGCTGGGCGTTCGGATGCCAGCACACACTCCGTGCCGCAGGCGTCGCAGAAAGGCGCGCAGCCAGTACACCAAGTGCTCGTGAGGCTCGACCTGATGTGACAAAGAGCAAGCTGCTGGCAAACCAAACACCTTTTTGGGCTTGCACTAACAAAATATTGATTACGCTGTACCGGTACTGAAATGTTTTCCTAAAACTGAGCCCACAGAGGCAGGATTCGAGTGGCGGGGTATGCATCTGTGCATTCGGTCGCTACCTGATGCTCCACCGAAGGTGCCTATGGAAACCGAAACTTGGTCTTTAACCAGTACCGAGTGTTTTGCCGCGCGCCTCACCGTCAGGAACGCTTCGAGTCTTCAAAAGATGCACAAAGCTATATTTTCTCGCTAGCCTAGATTTGAGATTGTGGTTCTTTTCTCACAATGTTTCGTTGGTCCTTCAAAGTGACCACATAAATTGGCTTCTCAACTTGTCCCACCATTATTTACTACTGACATGCCTCAAAGGTGGTGGACTCATTATTAGAAAGTATGAAGACATTACTCCCCTGGAATAAAAAGGGAAATAAATTGTTTTCTCGGATGGAGAAAACAAACTGAAGGGGAGAAAAGGGGAGGGGGTCGCTCTTTATGTAGAGGAGGGGGGGTGAGTGTGTGTGTGGTGGGGGGGAGGGGGCTTAAATCCGTCAGTGCAATCACCGATTTGAGAGGAACGAAGGGAGACAGGGAGGGGAGGGGTCGTTCTTATATAAGGGAGGAGGGGGGGGGGGCTAACCGTCAGTGCAATCGCCGATTTGAGACAAACTGAAGGGGAGAAAAGGGGAGGGGGGTCGCTCTTTATATAAGGGAGGAGGGGGGGGGTTGAGTGAGTGTGTGTGTGTGTGGGGGGGGGGGGGCGGGGGGGGCTTTAAATTTGTCAGTGCAATCGCCGATTTGATCGCTCTCAAAGTTACATCCAGGTGGTTAGCGCCCACTCTTGCTCTGCTCTCTGCCAGGTGTGTCAGAGTTTTTATGATTCGGTTTGTGTCACTCATCCGATTAAGCAGGGAAGGCTGTTATTTATTTCTCGGTTTCCTCGGGCGAACCCTGAGAAGAGTTTAGGAGCTGGCGGTGCGACGGTTGGGGGCGAACTACGGGGCGTTAGCTCGGATCCCCACCCTGTCACTCGGGCTGTTCCGATGACTGTCGGAGAAACTCTCTGAAACTACCGAGAGGTCGAGAACTGCCTCACCTGGAAGTCATTGCGGGTTAGATCGATGCCCCGGACGAAAGGCAGCACACCCGTCGCCGCCATCTTGCTGTGTTTTTTTGTTTATTTCTGTTTTCGGTTTTGTTTTGCATAAATGGATAGATGAATGGAATTGGGTGGAAGCTTGCGGCACCTAGCACAAAAGCAGACTGTACTAACCCCCTCCCCTTTTTTTTTCCAGTAAATAAAACATTTTGAACACGTATTGTAAAAATTCAAAGTTTGTAAACGTATTTATCTATTTATTTTTGGTTTTTAATTTTTATATTACTAGCGGGAAAACGCACCAATATTGATTTCAACTCGTTGATTGTCTTGCGGAGTGTGTCTAGTAAACTTCCAAGGCACCTGGGAAGCCAATCCGATCCAAGCCTCTTTAGCGTCGTCGTTGTCGTCGTGTCCAACGCCGCAAAAGAGAGCCGGCACATCGCCCACCGTACGAGCGGCACAAGCTTAGGAAACAACCCGCCAGCGTCAACGAAACCAAAAGAATGGGTTCTACGAGCTTCTGGGACGTGGTGAAGCGCTTCTCGGAGGAGTACACCACGAGCACGCCCAAGAAGATGAAGATCATCGACGCGTACCTGCTCTACGTGCTTCTCACGGGAGTGGTGCAGTTCGTGTACTGCTGCATCGCCGGCACCTTCCCCTTCAACTCGTTCCTGTCGGGCTTCATCACGTGCGTGGCGTCCTTCGTGCTGGGCGTCTGCCTGCGCCTCCAGGCCAACCCGCTGAACAAGGGACAGTTCTTCGGCATCAGCTCGGAACGGGCGTACGCAGACTTCATCTTCGCACACGTCGTCTTGCATCTCGTCGTCATCAACTTCATCGGCTAGGCCGGGGGCACTCTGGCTCGACCATAGCGACGCAAGCCTGCTGCCTTCGTTATTCTCAACTGTTCCTAATAAAGAAAAAAAGGGGGTAAGCTCGTAGTCGCCGTTTTCTCTTATCCCTAATCTGTTCGATGCGAGTCGCGGCCAAGCTGTCGATGTGGCGGGTGGCGCCGCCATATCGGTAGTAGATTTGGCTGTCCACACGACAGAAAAGAAAAGAAAAAGAAATTGTGTACGATTCTTAAAAGTCAAGTTCGATTCGGCGCGCGCTTACGATTTCAGCGAGGACATAAGCCGGGCGCGGAACGGAACGACTTTCCTCCATCTCCCTTCTCGTTTTTGGAAGGTTCGGAACCGACCGGGGCTAAGTGGCTGCGTACTGGGACCAAAACACTGACTTTGTCACTTTCCCCCTCTACAAAAGTTGGTTCAAAGCGGACCAGAAGTGGAAGAAAACCTAAACGCTTCCGTCCAACGCGTGCACGAAACAAGCCGAAGCGTATCGCATCCTGTGTGGACAGACCTCGGTACTCTTTATTCACAAAGTTGGTTAGGAGTTCTGCATCCCAAATTTTAGTAGACTGGCACGTAAACTGTTAAGACTAACGGGACAACCTCTCCCCACGCAAAGCCATCCACTTATTTCACTTCAGCAGAGCAAACGCTGGAAGGGAGGAAATCACCAATGGTTGCGAACAGAGAGCTTTCTGGGAGGAGTTTGTTCCACTATTTCTAACCTGCAACACACTAAATCCCTAGCTCTTGAGTGCGTTCACCAGGGCAGTAACTTCCGAACCCACACGCGAAACATTGGGATTCAACTCGCTGAAGCCGTCTGCAGTATAAAAGTATCGCGGGCACTTCCATCATCGTACATGGTCTCCAAAAAGAAAATGATATAAAATATTGCGATGAATGAACCATACTTGATTGAATGAAACAAAATTACGAAGCAGCCGCAAGACGAAATCTTTGGCGGACTTCATCTTTCGGCGGCTTCGTAGAATTTTTCATTCGATCAAAGACTGTTCATTCATTTGCATATTTTGATTATTGCAGTTTAAATGTTATATCGTAATATACCGAGAGATAGCTCACCTAGAATCGGGTAAAAATTAGGTAGTCAGGTCAACTTTCGGTGTGCAGTCGAGAAAAGTAGAAAAAGATGCTATTGATGTAGGTTCATGCGCTTCCTGCCAAACTTGTTATTGCAGCGAGGGGCAACGAAGCAAAGATGACTGTGCTTCCCAGTCAGCAACATTCTCTTATATCCCATCAGTAGCCAACTGGCCGCATTTATGCTGAGGCCATTGTCGATCTGAACACCAGGATTACTAGAAGTGGGCCATATTTCTGCGTTTAAGATAAAATAGCAAATCGAGTTAACAATAGGGGGCGGGTTGTCTTTCGAGGGCGGGGCATCTCTGGGGATATTACGGTACGCTTTTCCGGCGTCGCACACGTTTCCACGGCCAAGTCGCACGGCATTTCTCGCCTAACATAAAATACCGGAGAGGTGCCCACCCCACTTCCACTGAAAACTGGGTTAATCTGGACATCGACGCTTGTCCAGTCAAATCGGGCACCTAACTATGATTTGCAGAATTCCCAAGTTTGGGAAATGTTAATAGTGGGCGCTTCCACGGTATTTTACGGTAGGCGAGAAATGCCGTGCGACGTCTGACATTTAGCAGAAAAGTCCTAGACCACTTTCCAAAGTGTGTGCCGTCCGGTAGCCGCTGCACCATCTACTATCCGAGTCGGCCATTGTTTGGGCGCGCTCTCCGACCGTGTATAGACCCTTTAACTGTTCACAAACATGAACTGCTGCTTGCGTCCCAGGCGACTTCCAGTCGCTCCGTCCTTGCAAACCTGTCAAACTGCTAACCGTAAAAAAAAAGAAAAAGATTGGGGTGTGTGTACGTTTGTGCAGCCTAGAACTTAGTCTGCCTCAACGGGTGACGAGTCTCCCAGCTGTAGACGAGAAATTCAGTGAGAGCAGTGCAACCGCTAGCCCGGGGTCTTTAACGTGCACCACGCAGTAGTGATACACGACCGCATGCAGGTACGACGCTCGTCCAGATCGAAACGGGCAGGGGGCGGGGATTGAATCCAGGATCCCTCGGCTTCTGCAGCGCGAGCTTTCGCTCCACATGCTCCGAGCTGGTGTGCGCCAGCCCGCTCAGCCACCGTTCCCCTAGCCGCTTATCGTTGTATAACGAGAGATGGCCCACCTAAAATTGAAAGCAAATCGGGTGAAAGTGGGGAGTGGGCTAACTTTCGATGTGCGATCAATAAAAATGAAAAAAAAATAGTTTCATATTTTGTGACCTGCGAAACTTGGGATTGCAGGAGGGATGAACCAGCGATGTTCGCTTATTTCCCGCCGTGGCTAAGTCATGCAACTTTTGCCGAGGTCACCGTTGGCCGGTGCCCTGCAATTGCTAGAAGTGGGCCATCTTTCGGTGTTTTTGAAAAAATAGCAAATCGTGCCAAAAATAGGGTGGGTTATCTTTCAAGGGTGGGGCATGTCTCGGGATATTACAGTGTGTCACAAGTACTAGAAAGCGTAAATGCTACACAGAACAACAAAGTTAGAGATTTAGCGAGGGCCTTCGGCTGTATGATTCAAAGTCTTAGAGGAGACAACTTGGTTTACGAGAATACTAGAAAAATTTTAACAAATCTCACACTTCTTGGTTCTCTTGCCGTTCGCCTGGAGAATTGCTAATTAAATGTTTCGTCGACGTTTCAGACGGCAGTGTTAAGGTGGGCTTTGTTTATTCTTTTTATAAACCGGAAGTCCACTGGGACGTCAAAGACTGGAGCACCGCCTCGTGGCGTTTGCAAGGAAAGGGGTCTATTGGACGCGACGGCTGCGTCCAATAGACCGTGGACGTTTGGTGGCCGAGCTCGTATTGAGAATTAGTGCCGCGTCAGCATTTGGCGAGGACTCGAATCCAATCGCACGGATTGTGCCCAATTAATGGCAACCGCCAGTGTTGCTCGATGTAGTTCTGAAAAGGGTCTATAGTGGACGTGTAGACTGTTTACAATAGACCGTCTGCAAAGGGTCGGGCCATGTCGTACAGGAGCAGTCATCTGGCAAGAGGAAACAGCAAGCAAGCTGCACTTCTTGCTGAGACTTGTATGTTGACAATGGTCAGTGCTCCAATCCAACACTTGGCAAGACTCTGCAGCTCGTCACACACCTGTTGCATTCAGCGAGGGCGCAATCGCTTCCATAAGAAGTAAACTTGAAATTTAAAAAAAATGAACAAAAAATGTAAAGCATGTGGCTTTAGCGTCCTATCCAAATGCCAAGAATGTACTCGTTTCAGCTGTTTTTATGGTTTCTTTCATAGCACCTTTCATCACCGTGAGAGTGTGTAAGAATGCACGAGCAAAACACAACCTAAAAATATTCAAATTTGCTCGCAAGGGCGCTGCTCAAAACTTCTGAGCTTCCGTGGTGTCTTGCTACTATGTATCTCACTCAAGATGGTGAGCCCGGCTGTACAGTCGGATACAAGTTAAGAATGCGCCACAAACTCTCCCACAGCCTTATTATACCACTGCCCATTGTTCCTCCACAATGCACTAATATACCTGCTACCGAGGCACACGCCACGCTGACGTCTACGAGGATCGGGGCATACCGCTCACCCATAAGAAGGACAAGACAAGCCAGAAAAAAAAAATGCACCTTTATCCAAGAAGGCCCAGCAACTGAGTGCTCCCCCTTGTGCGTCCCGGGCCGCACCAATGTCTTTTTCTTTGGCTTTCCCACTTCGCATAGCTTGTCAAGGTTGGTCCATGGAGCGATTTAATGTCATGGCTGACATCTTTTTTTTATTTGGTACACTCTTGACTTTCATCCGACTAAAGTGCAGATGTCGACATATTGAACTGAAAACAGGCTGAAGATTTTCACAGATCACGTTTACTAATCCTGTCACCACGACACTGAAGAAAGCTGGGCTCGGCAACCAGCTCTTGGGAAGCCCTACATTTCGTTCGTGAAATTAGCTTTGTTCAGTACTGAGCAGCAAGCAAGTAACCATACCTCGGCAATGACCTCACTCACCCTCATCTTCACAGGTGAGGTGAGGGTGAGTGAGTTTCTGAACCAGGAAAATTCATGAGTGTGAGGGTGAGTGAGGGCCGTGAGGGTTGTGAGGACCGTGAGGGCGGTGAGTGCGGTGTGAGGGCCACGAGGGCGGTGAGTGGCGTGAGGGCCATGAGTGCGTGAGGGGTGTGAGGGCGGTGAGTGCGTGAGGGCCATGAGTGCATGAGGGGCGTCAGGGCAATGGGTGTGTGAGTGGCATGAAGGGCGTGAGGGGTGAGGGCCGTGAGTGTGAGGGGTGTGAGGGCCGTGAGTGTGGCATGAGGGCGGTGAGTGCGTGAGGCCCCCTTCAGACGGAGCAACTTTCTCAGCAATTTCGGTGTTGATGGCGGGTTGTTCCCTAGCTTTTCCTAGATCGACACGAATTGCTGAGATCGGGTCCGGCTCGAAACAAGCGAGCAACTCTGAGCAATTCGAAGACGTTTGAAGCGCTGCATCCAATCAGGGACGCAATATTTTCACGTGGTACCTCGTGCCGGTAATGATGATAACAAGAGACTTGGTTCTGGTTTGAAATTGATCGTTTTTGGAAATAAACTGTTTCAGAAAGATGCATTAGTATTCTCACACGTGATTTAAATGCATAAAAACACGTTTATAGCACGTAATTGTGTGTCTAAATAGTGCAAGAAAAATAAAATTTCATAATGATGATGGCAAATTGCAGCAATTGGTTGCTGTGTGTGAACACGGCCGGCCCGTGTTGCTGGTGTTGCGACGTCAAGTTTCTGGTCGAAATTGCCCCATCTGAAGCGGGCCTGAGTGGCGTGAGGGCCATGAGTGCGTGAGGGGCTGTGAGGGCGGTGAGTGCGTGAGGGTGTGAGGGCAGTGAGTGGCGTGAGGGCCATGAGTGTGTGAGGGGTGTGAGGGCGGTGAGTGGCGTGAGGGACGTGAGGGCCATGAGTGAGTGAGGGGCGGTGAGTGGCGTGAGGGACATGAGTGCGTCAGGGGTGTGAGGGCCGTAAGGTCGGTGAGTGCGTGAGGTTCAGTGAGGGTGAGTGAAGGGCTGAAAATGAGTGTGACTGTGAGGATGAGGGTGAGTGATCAAGGGGCTGAAGGTGAGTGTAGCTGTGAGGGCGAGGGTGAGTGAGGGGCTTAGGTGAGTGTGGCTGTGAGGGTGAGGGTGAGTGAGGGCGACCTAAAATGCCGACCTCTGCATGTAACCACCAAGAATGCATTTGCACGTTGACAAGAACCTCAACAGGCAAGGAGGTTAGAAGACATGGAGGGGGCATGACGTCAGCCCCGTAGCTCCCGCAAGCCATAGCCTCTTGACGCTCGCCCTTTTCTCACTCTCCCGCGCCAAACCAAAACAATCCTCCCCAACCGACTGGCTGAAATTTGAAACCCTAACCGAAGTTTAATTTAAAAAAATATTCCCAGACGTTTCGGGACCAGCTCAACCCCTTGGTCACGGGTGACTGTGGGTTGGACGGAGGAGGGAGTCGCTTATGTAGGCTGGTTGTGATTGCTGCGTATGGGTGTTTCCACGAAGCGACGAAGCAGCTGGTACATAGACGCTTGGGAGAGTGCCCGACAACCTGTTGATGTTATCTTTTGTTGTCTGGATGTACCAGCTAGGATTCTAGGTGCAGGTACATTTACACCAGTGTCATTCTGTGCCCAGGACCTCGCTTTTGTCAAAGGACATGCTGTGACCCACTTTCGCTGCGTGTTCAGCGAAGGCACTGGCTCTGACGTCGTTTTTCTTCATGTCGTATTTGTGGCGGCGGAAGCGTTCCGGGAAGTTCTTTGTTTCCCCCACGTAGGCAGCAGGGCAGTCCGTGCATGGGATGCGATAGATGAGGCCTTGGGACTTCTCCTTTCCCGGTCTGTCCTTTGGGAGAGGAAGGCGGTCTGTGAGTCACTGGTCTGTGAGTCACTGCAATCCCATGTTTCTGACGGACGCGTCCGATGGTCTCGCTGATGTTCCTCACGCATGGCAGGCACAGATGACTCGAAAGAGCCCAACCCATGGAGAGACTGGGACGGCGCAGCTTTTTGTAGACTCGGTTAATGAGTCAACTTTGGTGTAGCCATTGTTTTAAAGGTCGGCCTTGGTCTTGTTGACCCCTTCTCGGAGGAGACTCCTCCGTTGAGCACAAAGACATGGCACGTCTGAACAGTGCAGTGACCACCGACATCTTGTGGGTTGTGGGATGGTAAGAGTTGAAGTTCAAGTACCTTCCGTTATGCATAGGCTTCCTGTACACTGAGAAGGTCAGCATGTCTGAAGTCTTCTTCACAATGATGTCCAAAAACGAAAACCCACCGTCTTTCATCGCGTTCCACCGTGAACTGAATAGCAGGTTCGACCAGATTTAAGTGCTGGAAAAGATGGTGGATTTCACTCGTCGTAATGAGTCATGCACATAATGCAGAAAGATCTTCAACTTCGGCAGAAACGGAGCAACGGCTTGCTGGTCAATATGTTCCATGGTGAGGTTGGCCTTGGTGACCGAGAGAGCTGATCCCATGGCTGTGCCGCTTCTCTGCTTGAAGAGAAGCCCATTGAACGAGCAGTAGGTGCTTGTGAGACACAGCTCCAATAGACGGCAGATCTCGTCAGCGGATATGCAGGTTCGGTCTTCTAGACTCGTGTTGTCCATGAGCGTAGTCCTAGCCACGGACATTGCAAGCGGCACTGTATCGCTGGTAAAAGCGACACAACATCGAACGAGACAAGAGCCTCGTCGGTGTGTACCTCAAGCCCCTTGGCCAGGTCAATGAAATGAGTTGAGTTCATTACATACGTGGGCATGTTGCCAGTGAGCGGGTACATCAGCTTGTGCAGGTATGTGCGAAGCGGGAGTGTGGTGAAGTCAACAATGGGGCGGAGAGGCACACCGGAGTTGTGGATCTTGGGAAGGCCGTAGAGGGCTGGGGCAGACCCATTTTGGCATGCCTGAGGTACAGACCACGAGAGTCCAGGTGTTTCTTGAAGATGATAGAGAGTGTCCTGTTGGTGGTCTCCTGGATCTTTGCAGTCAGGTCCTTTCGCACGGGCATATACGCAGGGGTAAAAAGGAGCACCATCAGTGTGCCCTGTGTCATCGTTTTCTTGTTTCGGTCCATGTTTTTTCGGTGCTTTATATCCTGAGCACCATCCCTTTCTCTTTGTACTCACATTTGTCAAGAACAACTGCATTACCCTTGTCTGCCGGAAGAATCACAATGTTGTCATCCTCTTTCAGAGTTCACGGGGCGTGGTGCTCGGCAGATGAGATGTTCTCTTCTCGCCAGTGACCTCGCGTGATGATACCAATTGTTTTTAGACACACTTTTTCCCAGAGAGAAGGGTTCAGTTCACGAATGCCATCCTCAATGGCGGCTGCCATCATGGGGACTGGAGGTTTGGTTGTAGCGGTGTTGAAACCATGTTCGTTTGCCAGGACGGAAGTCTCTGTCGACGAGAGCATCCTTGAAAAAGGTTTCGTACGAAGAGCGCTGGTTGTCATGAAAGACGGTTGACGATGCCCTCGGGTGGAGAGCCGCGATCTTGAGCTGATGTTCAAGCTGTTCTTGCCTTCGTGGCAATAACCACGAAGGCAAGGATTTTAGTCATCGTTAAGACGACTGAAATCCATCTGGCAAAATCTTCAGCTGCGTTAAATACCTCAGGTATCCTGAATTCCAGTTGTCTGTGCCAGAGGTGCAGCCAGAACTAGACTGCTGCAACAATCTGGAGTCCTCATTAGGCTTAACTAGAAAATTTGAATCAGCTACAGAACTGAGCCACTCTTTTAACTTATCACTGTATGATCGTTTCACTAGTGACTCTACT
>JAZHYW010048613.1:0-18913 GCA_037355805.1 Ixodes ricinus
TTTGTCGGCACTCCCGTCAAAAAAGGCAAAATAAAGACACAAATACTACCGTAAAATCCCGAGAGATGCCCCACCCCCGAAAGATAGCCCACCCCTATTTTTGGCTCGTTTGCTATATTCTTTTAAACACCAAAAGATAGCCCACTACTAGTAATAGTAGTGTTGTGTATATCGTAAAAACCCGAATATATTACGAGTTTTTTTGTTTTGTTTTTTTAATTTTGCGATGTAAAATTTGCGGCTCGTATTATACGCGGGTTCTACCAATTTTCAGCTTCGATGAGGCGCGATCTAACGCTGTTTGACGTAGTTTCGGTTTCGAAGCAATAAGGCGCTCAAAACAGCTATCATCATTATTAAAATCACAATGTCCGAGGCGCCACCATCCGTCCACAGTCAGGCTGGTCAGGCTCGGCAATGGCGTCGGCGCGAAAGCAATAATCGGCCGCCTTCAAAAGAAACGTCCTTTTGGTTGCGGAAGGCATCGGCAACAGGGGAGCCGGACGACAATTCGCCGTAAATGAGGGCAGCATCCGCGGATGGAGACGACAAAAGCAAGCTCTGTTTGCGTGCAACGGAACGAGAAGAAGCTTTAGGAGCCCGAAGAATGGCGTGTTCGCCGACGTTGAGGCAAGCCTCAGCGACTTCGTAAAAGTGCAACGTGAACGCACTTCGCCCTAACTTTGTAAAAGAACAACGTGAACGGCACCTCGCCGTAAACACTGAGCTGCTGCATGAGAACTTTGGCGCGCCGGGATTTCACTGCGTCGGCGCTCGCTCGTCACTCGTTCTTTCAAGTGCGGGATTTCAAATGCGCTCGACTGCACTGAAGACTACTGCCTTTGGGAGGAGGTGTCGGACAAGGAGTCTGACGGACATGATGACAGTGATTAAGGTTCAATTATGACGCAAATAATTGTTTTTCTTAAGACTTCCAGGGTCGTACTTTACGCGGAATATTTTCGTAGTCCTTATTTTTTTCGCGGGCCTCAAATTATGTTATGTGTTCGCGGGTTTTTACGGTACTCTTCTACTGGTACGTCGTTCCGTTTGCGCTGTATTCTCGTTCCAACAAGCTTCGAAGGAACACAACGTATAGAAATAGCAATTTTTTAAACTTTTTTGATTGTACACCGAAAGTTAGCCCACTCCATATTTTCACCGATTTGCTTTTGATGTTAGGTGGGCTATCTCTCGGGATTTTACGGTATATATATATACAAGAAATATTGCACGCAGAAGAGAATAGAAACACTTTGAAGCAATAAAAAATACGCTGGAATAGATAAAAATAGGTAATGGAATCGAAAAACAGAGGATTAAGAGGAGGCAAGCGACAAGGCAATGCAATCTCAAAGCAGAGCGGCCAGGCAAGGGACAATATCTCCCACAATTCCTCGCGCGCGGGCCGGGGCGCTTGGAAAAATTGCAAATCGTCTATGTGGAGCTTTTAAAATCAAGCTGAAACCTTTCTAAGGCGTTTCACGTCATTCAAAACCTCATACCCGTCGGGCCGACAGATTTCGTCTGCTTTATAGGCACTCCGGCTCTATGCACTGGAACATTTCCAATGTATGCATGTTTTACGCGTCGTTCTTTCGCCGTGCGCTTGATAGATGAAGCCAAATAATGCCAGTTACCAGAAACGAGCGAAAACGTGCTCCATTTTCCCACTGAAATTTTCAGAAAATCACTTATAAATATTAAACGAGGTAACGGTTAGTTCTAAAACTTAGGCATCTGGTTCGAACTGCTAGCTCTACATTTGTGCAGAGAACGAGTGTCTGGCTATGTGCCGTTTATTGTTGCGGCGGAAAAGAACCCCGTAAATGTTTTTGCGGGGACACCCCGTATTTATAAGCTATAAAAATCTATCAATGCCACAAGGTAAATAACACGAGCAAATAGATGCACGAAGATGAAAAAGCGAGAAACGGAACTACACAGTTAAATAAACTACAAAATCTAGCGAGGCCATCACTCGAAGATCAAAGTCCACTCGCTTGGCTCAGATCGCTCTACGGCAACCCGACAGATGGCACCAGTGTGTCCTCTAGAGAGCCTAGATTTAAAGGGACCATGAAATGAATCTGAAATCGAATTTCATCCACCGGACGTCGTAAAAGGTGTGAAAAGAAACACAAAGGCACAAAAATAGGGAGCCAAAAAAATTCTTTGATATAGAACTTTTAAAAGAAAACTGGACTCTTTTGCGCCTTCTTTCCTTCGAAAGCACTCTGCCTTTTCACTGCTATGACTGCTATGCATCCGCGGAACTGCAGCACGTCAGCCGAATCCACGTCGCCTATTGGGTAAGCGCCTACCTCACCAGCACCGCGATCATAAACAATAAATAGCCGGCAAATGTTTCCTAAAAGTTTTGTTAAATAATATTCAGATCCACATTTTGTAGCATAATTAGAGATGTGTGGCGAAAATTGCCAAATTTGATAATGCTGAGATCCAAGCGCCATCTATCGTGCGGTAAACGAAGCTGAGAGCCAGCTCCGGAGCTGTCCAAATCAGCATGGCCGACAGCGTCGCTTGGTCATCGTGGTCACGACGACCAGCGAACGTTTATTTTTTTTTACGTGTTCTTCTCGCGCGTCCCGACTTCAAGCAGCAAGAAAAAAGTACTTGAAACAGACCACGACGAACAAGAACGCTGGATCCGCAAACACCCGAGACAAGCTGAAACGGCAACGAAGTTTGGCAGATAGGATAGGCCTAGCAGCCTTTCCGCAGCGTTGCTTCGACGGTACTTGACGAAGACAGTGCCAACGACCGGCTGGCGTGCTGAATGAATGGAATATGCCCGCGCGACCCTTGTGGACCCTTCCCGTATTATAGTTTGATCGCTGACCTCAATTTTAGATTAAGAGGTGAGGTCAATCTCTTCCCTTTGTCATTTCCTTGTTTTCCGAGGCAGTGTTGACGAACACTGTCGTCGAAAAGGGACTTTCGTCGATTCCATCTTCTTGTTTTGTGAGATATAGAGCTCGAATAAACGCCGTATGGATTACCTTCGTAACACGGTATGTACACTTTGTATGCCATTTTTATTCTGCCACGACTGCACGTCGCTCTCGAGCTATAACAGTTCGTGGGAGCTACGTGCAATGCCGGTCCAACTAGGGTGCCTCAATAGAGAGTTTTAGTAGATCGTTCCGATACCTCCGATACCCCGATAACGATACTATATATGTAAGCGCAAAGGCGGAGGCAGAGTATCGGGTATCGTTATCGGAGTCATCGGAACGATCTACTAAAACTCTCTAATGTCCTTCTGTTTAGGGTGATGCCACCCTTTGTAGTACCCGATGCCGACAGCACGCGCTCAAGGGGAAAATACAAAGAAATCGACGAAAACAAAATGTCGCCATAGCACAGTTAGCGCCATAAACGCGTGCAGGGACACGCTCTTTCACGCGCTTCTGAACAAAAAATTTAAATAAAAGTGTGGGACAAAATGGCGAGATGTCTCCACCCTAAGCAAAGCGCACATGAAGGCACCCTAGGTCCAACCATCCTTTGCCGAGTGTCAAGTCAGTATCGAGTTGCAATCGTAAAATATAGGTCCCGAAGCGCTTACCAACAGCGTAAATACAGCACTTCCATCAAACGCGCGCAACACTCCGAGTGTGGTGGCTCTTGCTGACACTGTCGTAGTTCAAACGTATCTTTTTTAACGTCGGCTCGCTCTTGCATCTCCGAGGCAGCGAAAAAACGCCGCGGCAATTTGTTTTTATCTACGTCGCTTTGCAAACGACTGACACGGGCCGCCTTTTACCAACAATGACAGTTGGGTTGACTTCTGGAGTCTTCGACGGAAGACTCGCCGCACTTCCCAACAGGCATACCGGCGAATGGGACTAGTCCCATGCTGTCGCTGTAGCGAAAAATATCTCATTGAATTTCGCTCAGCTGCGATGTGTCCATGGCAATCGCGGCGATGAGGGGCGCCGATTCGGAAAATACGTCGGTGACATCAGCGCCATCAGCGCAGTAAAACCTACCGGCGCACCCCCAACTCGCCGCCGCTGACACTCCCATTCTACAGCCGAGAGAACTTCCGGTTCCTGTCCCAGCGTTCGTCACGACCGTCAAAATTACGCCGCAACTTGTTTTGCGGTCAGTGGGAGAGAAAGAAAGTCGATATTTCATTATTTTATTGTGTAGAAGTTAATGAACCGAGACGAAAACGGATGCCTGTTCGGCATTCAGTGGACGTTGAAGGTTTAATGTAAAAGTTATCTGACAAAAGTAAAAAGGCCATTTCATGGTCCCTTTAAGAGAGGGAGCAACGCAGACCGCCGAGAGCATCCGCCATTTAATGGCGGGCACTTCCTGCGCAAATCGGGTGATCGCGAGCGGGTGCGAGTGGTTGCTTGGGGAAGAAGAGAGCGGGCAGAGAGCCCGAGCAAAGGGCTGTGGATGCCCGAAAACGTCCACAACTTCCACCTACGGTACTTCCCGCAGCTCGAATCGCAAACGTGGCCCGTAAACCACGTGACCCGATCGAGCAGCCAGAAAACCCCTTAATATAGGCACACTAGCGTTCTCTTGCCGTAAGAAGCCCCAAGTGGTTGCAAAGCAGTTGACTGCGCTCTAATGCAAACGCGCGAATCGGCCTTCAGACGGCGCACGACGGAGAGCATGTGTAAAACGAGACCAACAAGCGTGGCGTGGCTGTAGTGGCACGTCCGACGTCGAGCCACCAAAGGACCTTCGAAGTTCTATGTCGCGCCGTACGCCCCGTGGCAAACCGACATGACTGAGTAAAAAAAGGAGCGTGGGCGGCGGCGTGTGTCTCACCACGACGGAGAGGTCCTCAAGGTCGAAGATCTCCGGGGGCACCCCCGAGTTCTTGAGGCGGTTGTGCCGGCAGTTGAGGGAGCGCAGGCACGGCAGGGTGGGCACCTCCCCATGCAGTGTTACCAGGCTGTTGCGCACCAGCGAGAGGCTCTCCTGCAGACACGGGGGCGCAGAGCGCGGTAAACCGTAAGCGCCGACATCGGTGATCTCGAGAGAAAGATGGAAAAAGAGAGCGACGGAGGAGCAGAGAAAGAAAGATGGGTCAGGCCTGTTCGTTTTGCGCCAACGAGATGAAGTTGTTCGGGTGCTCGTCGACCTCTTTGAGACTTTACGACTCGCGACGCCGGTGTTTTTGCATGAAATAGAACTAGAAAAACACTAGACACAGACTTTGGAAGTGACGTTTTCCTGCTTTTTCTTGTTTATATCAAAGCGTCGCCAGCAATACGGTCCTGTCGGGACCGTCAATATTTGCACCTGTGTCCCGCCGTTCCGAAGCGGTCGTAACGCGTGGGACCTTTCCCTCTAGATCGTTATATTTACACTATGTGCAGAAAGAGCCGCGCACGTGGGGGGGGGGGTTGTTGCTTGTAGCGACGGAAATGTTTGAGACGAGAGCGCTCCCACATTGAATGAACGAATGATTGACTGATTGGAGAAAGGCGTCTCCACCAAAGGCCACGGGGTCACCTTGAGTATCAACGGACCATTTCAGAAGAGTGCTTTTACACTGAATGATGATGATGATAAATTGATCGATTGACCGACTGACTGGAGAAAGGCACGGTGTCTCTTGCAAGGGCTGACCTTTCGTACCAATCGACCAGAATGTTCTTGCCTCGATAAATAAAAGAATGACCGTTTGATTGACTAATTGACTGGGGGAAGGCAGGGCACCTCCTGCAATAGCCACAGGGTGTCACCTTTTGTACCAATGGACCATTCAGTTGGGTGCTCCCATGCTGGAAAAGAGAAGGATGACTGACCAACTGAATGGGGGAACTTCCCCTAAATTTAGCGAGAAGAGAAAGTTACAGCTTGTCTGCAACATTACGTCTCCTTTCGGGATCATCCCAGAGCCAAAAAATGTATTTACGTTAACACCCAAACCAACAAAGGAGGATTACCTCTTGCAGATGGATAATCCATCCAGTGTGGCTTGCTGGAAATGTAACGGAAAGTGTGCCTCGACCGGGCTCAGAAGCTCAACAATAGAAGCATGCTACTGCCTATTATAAATAGGATAGCACAACACGACAAGGACAGGTAGAAGAGGGAGACAGGACAGAGCACCACTATCAACTGACATTTAATGCTACAGAAAGAGAAAGAAAAAGAAAAAATAAATACATAAACTGCTACCTTTAAGAAAAAGAAAAAGGGAACCCAAACCTCAGCTACGCCTGCAGTTGGTCCATTTTACATTATTATGAAAACCTCTAGAGTTCCACTAAAGGAAAATTTAAAATAAATTTTGTCGAAGTTATAATCCCCTCCGACAGTAACTATAAGAGAAAAAATGAAGAAAGGAGATTATCCGTAAAAGAATTAGCAAAAGATTCAAAAGGATTAAGGCACTTCTAGGAAGAAGACTAATGTAGTAAGGTTCTTTTTGTGTTAAAGCCACGGACGGCGCCTTGATGCAGGCATCACCACAGAACATGATGACTTGTGCCTTGTAGGGCATTTTAGTTCTCTTATCATCGTAGCGCCTTAGGCTTTTGGTGGGGTTAAACAGAGGTAAGCATCTGGAATCCCTTACCTCACCTCGAGGTGTCTCGCTGGTGACGACTTCAGTGTTAGGGCACGTTCCCATAATCTGTTACATAACGCACCGCCTCTCAAATAAGAGCGCAAGTATGGAGTTACACACAAACACACGTCACCACCGGCCACAAAAAAAATTACACTTAGTGACACAATCACAGCAGACAAAACACTCACACAGCGCTGATTCACAACTCGTGAGTCAGCACTGTGGTGACATGTGTTTGTGTGTAACTCCATACTTGCGCTGTTATTTTGAGACATGGATAACCAACTCACCCAAGCCGCCATTTTGTTGCCCCGTCTCTGTCCTGCTTTTCTCTTCTACTTTTCCTTGCCATGTTGCACTATCTAATACATAATCTCTTATACCAACCAGCCCACCAGATGATCTTGATGCATGCTACTGCCACGCGTGTAGCGGAGTTGGCTTTGCACATCGCTGCCACGAGAAGGTACTGGGTTCAAACCCCACCAACCCAGTTCTTTCTTTTGCTATCTCTCATGGAAAGTTTCAGTTTATTTCTGTTTGTTGTCATGTGTTCTTGTTTGAAACCTTCTTGAACACAGCAGGGGTATAAATTAAACCATTTAACATTCATTTTTAGTTCTAAATTCAGCCGCTCTTTTTTATTTGTGACACTACAACCCTCGCACTCACCAGCTTCTTTAGGTTCTGAAGTTCGTCGGGTATCCAGTCGATCTTGGTCCTGTTCAGCTTGAGCCATCTGAGGCCTGTCATGTCACCCACAGCCTTGGGAAAATATTCCTCCTGCGCAACCAAAAAAAAGAAAAATAAAGCATCGCAGTTTGCGCACACTTCGTACGGCTTTACGTCTTCAATCTCACAATGATACGTCCTCCGGAGTGCTTGATTTAGTGACACAAAGAAAAATAGATTGGCTTAAGTTTCTTTATAAGATTAACCATTTTGTTCTTAGCCCGAGACTGAGGCAGGAAAAGAGGAAAGTTTCAAAGTAGAAGGAAAATGAACAGTCGAGGACACGGCTCTAACACAGCATAAGATTGTTTGTGGCAATCAACACTGTGTCTTAACCACTACCCAGCAATTATCGAAGCTAGGTCTACGAGAAACAAAAATCAACTACCAACCATTCAACTATAGTGCACAACTACTTTCTTTAAGGATTCTTCTTTTCTAAAACAATGAGGAAATGGAACAACCTCCATTGAAGCATTGCCACTTCAGTATCACTAACTGTTTTTAACAATGCTCTACTTAAGCATTTCTTTGTTGAGTATAGTTGCCTCAGTGCACTGTTACGCTTTGTTTTTGATTTACGGCCATGTGCGTACATATTTTCTGCCTCGGGGTTCATACACAATGCCGGCATACGGACGAGTAAATAAATAAACAAAGCAGACCAACTCAAGAAATGCTCAAAAACATGGAAGAGGAGGGAATCAGGGACATGCCCTCCTCCCAATTCTCTATGTTGTGCATGCCATCCTCCCAAGCAAATTTTCTAACGCAAAATCACAAACTGCTTTTTAGGAACTCGCAAAATATCTCAGAGAGAATCTATTTGGGAAACCAGTTAGCGCAGTGCAACTTATGGTTGCTGGCAAGATGAGAACGGCTGGGCGTTCGGATGCCAGCACACACTCCGTGCCGCAGGCGTCGCAGAAAGGCGCGCAGCCAGTACACCAAGTGCTCGTGAGGCTCGACCTGATGTGACAAAGAGCAAGCTGCTGGCAAACCAAACACCTTTTTGGGCTTGCACTAACAAAATATTGATTACGCTGTACCGGTACTGAAATGTTTTCCTAAAACTGAGCCCACAGAGGCAGGATTCGAGTGGCGGGGTATGCATCTGTGCATTCGGTCGCTACCTGATGCTCCACCGAAGGTGCCTATGGAAACCGAAACTTGGTCTTTAACCAGTACCGAGTGTTTTGCCGCGCGCCTCACCGTCAGGAACGCTTCGAGTCTTCAAAAGATGCACAAAGCTATATTTTCTCGCTAGCCTAGATTTGAGATTGTGGTTCTTTTCTCACGATGTTTCGTTGGTCCTTCAAAGTGACCACATAAATTGGCTTCTCAACTTGTCCCACCATTATTTACTACTGACGATGCCTCAAAGGTGGTGGACTCATTATTAGAAAGTATGAAGACATTACTCCCCTGGAATAAAAAGGGAAATAAATTGTTTTCTCGGATGGAGAAAACAAACTGAAGGGGAGAAAAGGGGAGGGGGGTCGCTCTTTATGTGAGGGAGGAAGGGGGGGGGGGTGAGTGTGTGTGTGTGTGTGTGGGGGGGGCGGGGGCTTTAAATCCGTCAGTGCAATCACCGATTTGAGAGGAACGGAAGGGGAGAAAAAGGGGAGGGGGAGGGGGTCGTTCTTTATATAAGGGAGGAGGGGGGGGGGGGCTAAACCGTCAGTGCAATCGCCGATTTGAGACAAACTGAAGGGGAGAAAAAGGGGAGGGGGGTCGCTCTTTATATAAGGGAGGAGGGGGGGGGTTGAGTGTAGTGTGTGTGTGTGTGGGGGGGGGGGGGCGGGGGGGGGCTTTAAATTTGTCAGTGCAATCGCCGATTTGATCGCTCTCAAAGTTACATCCAGGTGGTTAGCGCCCACTCTTGCTCTGCTCTCTGCCAGGTGTGTCAGAGTTTTTATGATTCGGTTTGTGTCACTCATCCGATTAAGCAGGGAAGGCTGTTATTTATTTCTCGGTTTCCTCGGGCGAACCCTGAGAAGAGTTTAGGAGCTGGCGGTGCGACGGTTGGGGGGCGAACTACGGGGCGTTAGCTCGGATCCCCACCCTGTCACTCGGGCTGTTCCGATGACTGTCGGAGAAACTCTCTGAAACTACCGAGAGGTCGAGAACTGCCTCACCTGGAAGTCATTGCGGGTTAGATCGATGCCCCGGACGAAAGGCAGCACACCCGTCGCCGCCATCTTGCTGTGTTTTTTTGTTTATTTCTGTTTTCGGTTTTGTTTTGCATAAATGGATAGATGAATGGAATCGGGTGGAAGCTTGCGGCACCTAGCACAAAAGCAGACTGTACTAACCCCCTCCCCTTTTTTTTTCCAGTAAATAAAACATTTTGAACACGTATTGTAAAAATTCAAAGTTTGTAAACGTATTTATCTATTTATTTTTGGTTTTTAATTTTTATATTACTAGCGGGAAAACGCACCAATATTGATTTCAACTCGTTGATTGTCTTGCGGAGTGTGTCTAGTAAACTTCCAAGGCACCTGGGAAGCCAATCCGATCCAAGCCTCTTTAGCGTCGTCGTTGTCGTCGTGTCCAACGCCGCAAAAGAGAGCCGGCACATCGCCCACCGTACGAGCGGCACAAGCTTAGGAAACAACCCGCCAGCGTCAACGAAACCAAAAGAATGGGTTCTACGAGCTTCTGGGACGTGGTGAAGCGCTTCTCGGAGGAGTACACCACGAGCACGCCCAAGAAGATGAAGATCATCGACGCGTACCTGCTCTACGTGCTTCTCACGGGAGTGGTGCAGTTCGTGTACTGCTGCATCGCCGGCACCTTCCCCTTCAACTCGTTCCTGTCGGGCTTCATCACGTGCGTGGCGTCCTTCGTGCTGGGCGTCTGCCTGCGCCTCCAGGCCAACCCGCTGAACAAGGGACAGTTCTTCGGCATCAGCTCGGAACGGGCGTACGCAGACTTCATCTTCGCACACGTCGTCTTGCATCTCGTCGTCATCAACTTCATCGGCTAGGCCGGGGGCACTCTGGCTCGACCATAGCGACGCAAGCCTGCTGCCTTCGTTATTCTCAACTGTTCCTAATAAAGAAAAAAAGGGGGTAAGCTCGTAGTCGCCGTTTTCTCTTATCCCTAATCTGTTCGATGCGAGTCGCGGCCAAGCTGTCGATGTGGCGGGTGGCGCCGCCATATCGGTAGTAGATTTGGCTGTCCACACGACAGAAAAGAAAAGAAAAAGAAATTGTGTACGATTCTTAAAAGTCAAGTTCGATTCGGCGCGCGCTTACGATTTCAGCGAGGACATCAAGCCGGGCGCGGAACGGAACGACTTTCCTCCATCTCCATTCTCGTTTTTGGAAGGTTCGGAACCGACCGGGGCTAAGTGGCTGCGTACTGGGACCAAAACACTGACTTTGTCACTTTCCCCCTCTACAAAAGTTGGTTCAAAGCGGACCAGAAGTGGAAGAAAACCTAAACGCTTCCGTCCAACGCGTGCACGAAACAAGCCGAAGCGTATCGCATCCTGTGTGGACAGACCTCGGTACTCTTTATTCACAAAGTTGGTTAGGAGTTCTGCATCCCAAATTTTAGTAGACTGGCACGTAAACTGTTAAGACTAACGGGACAACCTCTCCCCACGCAAAGCCATCCACTTATTTCACTTCAGCAGAGCAAACGCTGGAAGGGAGGAAATCACCAATGGTTGCGAACAGAGAGCTTTCTGGGAGGAGTTTGTTCCACTATTTCTAACCTGCAACACACTAAATCCCTAGCTCTTGAGTGCGTTCACCAGGGCAGTAACTTCCGAACCCACACGCGAAACATTGGGATTCAACTCGCTGAAGCCGTCTGCAGTATAAAAGTATCGCGGGCACTTCCATCATCGTACATGGTCTCCAAAAAGAAAATGATATAAAATATTGCGATGAATGAACCATACTTGATTGAATGAAACAAAATTACGAAGCAGCCGCAAGACGAAATCTTTGGCGGACTTCATCTTTCGGCGGCTTCGTAGAATTTTTCATTCGATCAAAGACTGTTCATTCATTTGCATATTTTGATTATTGCAGTTTAAATGTTATATCGTAATATACCGAGAGATAGCTCACCTAGAATCGGGTAAAAATTGGGTAGTCAGGTCAACTTTCGGTGTGCAGTCGAGAAAAGTAGAAAAAAGATGCTATTGAGTAGGTTCATGCGCTTCCTGCCAAACTTGTTATTGCAGCGAGGGGCAACGAAGCAAAGATGACTGTGCTTCCCAGTCAGCAACATTCTCTTATATCCCATCATAGCCAACTGGCCGCATTTATGCTGAGGCCATTGTCGATCTGAACACCAGGATTACTAGAAGTGGGCCATATTTCTGCGTTTAAGATAAAATAGCAAATCGAGTTAACAATAGGGGGCGGGTTGTCTTTCGAGGGCGGGGCATCTCTGGGGATATTACGGTACGCTTTTCCGGCGTCGCACACGTTTCCACGGCCAAGTCGCACGGCATTTCTCGCCTAACATAAAATACCGGAGAGGTGCCCACCCCACTTCCACTGAAAACTGGGTTAATCTGGACATCGACGCTTGTCCAGTCAAATCGGGCACCTAACTATGATTTGCAGAATTCCCAAGTTTGGGAAATGTTAATAGTGGGCGCTTCCACGGTATTTTACGGTAGGCGAGAAATGCCGTGCGACGTCTGACATTTAGCAGAAAAGTCCTAGACCACTTTCCAAAGTGTGTGCCGTCCGGTAGCCGCTGCACCATCTACTATCCGAGTCGGCCATTGTTTGGGCGCGCTCTCCGACCGTGTATAGACCCTTTAACTGTTCACAAACATGAACTGCTGCTTGCGTCCCAGGCGACTTCCAGTCGCTCCGTCCTTGCAAACCTGTCAAACCGCTAACCGTGAAAAAAAAAGAAAAGATTGGGGTGTGTGTACGTTTGTGCAGCCTAGAACTTAGTCTGCCTGCAACGGGTGACGAGTCTCCCAGCTGTAGACGAGAAATTCAGTGAGAGCAGTGCAACCGCTAGCCCAGGGTCTTAACGTGCACCACGCAGTAGTGATACACGACCGCATGCAGGTACGACGCTCGTCCAGATCGAAACGGGCAGGGGCGGGGATTGAATCCAGGATCCCTCGGCTTCTGCAGCGCGAGCTTTCAGCTCCACATGCTCCGAGCTGGTGTGCACCAGCCCGCTCGGCCACCGTTCCCTAGCCGCTTATCGTTGTATAACGAGATGGCCCACCTAAAATTGAAAGCAAATCGGGTGAAAGTGGGGAGTGGGCTAACTTTCGATGTGCGATCAATAAAAATGAAAAAAATAGTTTTATATTTTGTGACCTGCGAAACTTGGAATCGCAGGAGGGGCGATGAACCAGCGATGCTCGCTATTTCCCGCCGTGGCTAAGTCATGCAACTTTTGCCGAGGTCACCGTTGGCCGGTGCCCTGCAATTGCTAGAAGTGGGCCATCTTTCGGTGTTTTTGAAAAAATAGCAAATCGTGCCAAAAATAGGGTGGGTTATCTTTCAAGGGTGGGGCATGTCTCGGGATATTACAGTGTGTCACAAGTACTAGAAAGCGTAAATGCTGCACAAACAACAAAGTTAGAGATTTAGCGAGGGCCTTTGGCTGTATGATTCAAAGTCTTAGAGGAGACAACTTGGTTTACAAGAATACTAGAAAAATTTTAACAAATCTCACACTTCTTGGTTCTCTTGGCGTTCGCCTGGAGAATTGCTAATTAAATGTTTCGTCGACGTTTCAGACGGCAGTGTTAAGGTCGGCTTTGTTTATTCTTTTTATAAACCGGAAGTTCACTGGGACGTCAAAGACTGGAGCACCGCCTCGTGGCGTTTGCAAGGAAAGGGGTCTATTGGACGCGACGGCTGCGTCCAATAGACCGTGGACGTTTGGTGGCTGAGCTCGTATTGAGAATTAGTGCCGCGTCAGCATTTGGCGAGGACTCGAATCCAATCGCACGGATTGTGCCCAATTAATGGCAACCGCCAGTGTTGCTCGATGTAGTTCTGAAAAGGGTCTATAGTGGACGTGTAGACTGTTTACAATAGACCGTCTGCAAAGGGTCGGGCCATGTCGTACAGGAGCAGTCATCTGGCAAGAGGAAACAGCAAGCAAGCTGCACTTCTTGCTGAGACTTGTATGTTGACAATGGTCAGTGCTCCAATCCAACACTTGGCAAGACTCTGCAGCTCGTCACAGACCTGTTGCATTCAGCGAGGGGCGCAATCGCTTCCATAAGAAGTAAACTTGAAATTATAAAAAAATGAACAAAAAATGTAAAGCATGTGGCTTTAGCGTCCTATCCAAATGCCAAGAATGTACTCGTTTCAGCTGTTTTTATGGTTTCTTTCATAGCACCTTTCATCACCGTGAGAGTGTGTAAGAATGCACGAGCAAAACACAACCTAAAAATATTCAAATTTGCTCGCAAGGGCGCTGCTCAAAACTTCTGAGCTTCCGTGGTGTCTTGCTACTATGTATCTCACTCAAGATGGTGAGCCCGGCTGTACAGTCGGATACAAGTTAAGAATGCGCCACAAACTCTCCCACAGCCTTATTATACCACTGCCCATTGTTCCTCCACAATGCACTAATATACCTGCTACCGAGGCACACGCCACGCTGACGTCTACGAGGATCGGGGCATACCGCTCACCCATAAGAAGGACAAGACAAGCCAGAAAAAAAAAATGCACCTTTATCCAAGAAGGCCCAGCAACTGAGTGCTCCCCCTTGTGCGTCCCGGGCCGCACCAATGTCTTTTTCTTTGGCTTTCCCACTTCGCATAGCTTGTCAAGGTTGGTCCATGGAGCGATTTAATGTCATGGCTGACATCTTTTTTTTATTTGGTACACTCTTGACTTTCATCCGACTAAAGTGCAGATGTCGACATATTGAACTGAAAACAGGCTGAAGATTTTCACAGATCACGTTTACTAATCCTGTCACCACGACACTGAAGAAAGCTGGGCTCGGCAACCAGCTCTTGGGAAGCCCTACATTTCGTTCGTGAAATTAGCTTTGTTCAGTACTGAGCAGCAAGCAAGTAACCATACCTCGGCAACCTCCTCATGAGGCTGTCCTCACTCACTACCCTCATCTTCACAGGTGAGGTGAGGGTGAGTGAGTTTCTGAACCAGGAAAATTCATGAGTGTGAGGGTGAGTGAGGGCCGTGAGGGTTGTGAGGACCGTGAGGGCGGTGAGTGCGGGGTGTGAGGGCCACGAGGGCGGTGAGTGGCGTGAGGGCCATGAGTGCGTGAGGGGTGTGAGGGCGGTGAGTGCGTGAGGGCCATGAGTGCATGAGGGGCGTCAGGGCAATGGGTGTGTGAGTGGCATGAAGGGCGTGAGGGGTGAGGGCCGTGAGTGTGAGGGGTGTGAGGGCCGTGATTGGCATAAGGGCGGTGAGTGCGTGAGGCCCCCTTCAGACGGAGCAACTTTCTCAGCAATTTCGGTGTTGATGGCGGGTTGTTCCCTAGCTTTTCCTAGATCGACACGAATTGCTGAGATCGGGTCCGGCTCGAAACAAGCGAGCAACTCTGAGCAATTCGAAGACTGCATCCAATCAGGGACGCAATATTTTCACGTGGTACCTCGTGCCAATGATGATAACAAGAGACTTGGTTCTGGTTTGAAATTGATCGTTTTTGGAAATAAACTGTTTCAGAAAGATGCATTAGTATTCTCACCGTGATTTAAATGCATAAAAACACGTTCATAGCACGTAATTGTGTGTCTAAATAGTGCAAGAAAAATAAAATTTCATAATGATGATGGCAAATTGCAGTTGTTGCTGTGTGTGAACACGGCCGGCCCGTGTTGCTGGTGTTGCGACGTCAAGTTTCTGGTCGAAATTGCCCCATCTGAAGCGGGCCTGAGTGGCGTGAGGGCCATGAGTGCGTGAGGGCTGTGAGGGCGGTGAGTGCGTGAGGGTGTGAGGGCAGTGAGTGGCGTGAGGGCCATGAGTGTGTGAGGGGTGTGAGGGCGGTGAGTGGCGTGAGGGACGTGAGGGCCATGAGTGAGTGAGGGGCGGTGAGTGGCGTGAGGGACATGAGTGCGTCAGGGGTGTGAGGGCCGTAAGGTCGGTGAGTGCGTGAGGTTCAGTGAGGGTGAGTGAAGGGCTGAAAATGAGTGTGACTGTGAGGATGAGGGTGAGTGATCAAGGGGCTGAAGGTGAGTGTAGCTGTGAGGGCGAGGGTGAGTGAGGGGCTTAGGTGAGTGTGGCTGTGAGGGTGAGGGTGAGTGAGGGCGACCTAAAATGCCGACCTCTGCATGTAACCACCAAGAATGCATTTGCACGTTGACAAGAACCTCAACAGGCAAGGAGGTTAGAAGACACGGAGGGGGCATGACGTCAGCCCCGTAGCTCCCGCAAGCCATAGCCTCTTGACGCTCGCCCTTTTCTCACTCTCCCGCGCCAAACCAAAACAATCCTCCCCAACCGACTGGCTGAAATTTGAAACCCTAACCGAAGTTTAATTTAAAAAAAATATTCCCAGACGTTTCGGGACCAGCTCAACCCCTTGGTCACGGGTGACTGTGGGTTGGACGGAGGAGGGAGTCGCTTATGTAGGCTGGTTGTGATTGCTGCGTATGGGTGTTTCCACGAAGCGACGAAGCAGCTGGTACATAGACGCTTGGGAGAGTGCCCGACAACCTGTTGATGTTATCTTTTGTTGTCTGGATGTACCAGCTAGGATTCTAGGTGCAGGTACATTTACACCAGTGTCATTCTGTGCCCAGGACCTCGCTTTTGTCAAAGGACATGCTGTGACCCACTTTCGCTGCGTGTTCAGCGAAGGCACTGGCTCTGACGTCGTTTTTCTTCATGTCGTATTTGTGGCGGCGGAAGCGTTCCGGGAAGTTCTTTGTTTCCCCCACGTAGGCAGCAGGGCAGTCCGTGCATGGGATGCGATAGATGAGGCCTTGGGACTTCTCCTTTCCCGGTCTGTCCTTGGGGAGAGGAAGGCGGTCTGTGAGTCACTGGTCTGTGAGTCACTGCAATCCCATGTTTCTGAAGGACGCGTCCGATGGTCTCGCTGATGTTCCTCACGCATGGCAGGCACAGATGGCTCGAAAGAGCCCAACCCATGGAGAGACTGGGATGGCGCAGCTTTTTGTAGACTCAATTAAGGGGAGACACTACCCAGAAAAAAAAATTTCTGCAAAAAAAGTTTGTTTTGAAAAATGACATATTTACATCTACCAACATCTAGAGAGTATTCCCAGCAAGTTTCATAAGTTTACACTGCATAATTAATTTTTTATAAATTATTTTCTGTTCACAGAAGCTAAAGAAAAGGTAGAGTTTGGAGCACTTTGAACGCATTTTTCTCTGTTCCACTTTTTGGTATAAATTCCATTTTATTCAACCTATCGTTTGATAATGGCAATACAGGGAAGGCTCGTTCTTCACTCTTCCTGACTGAAATTTAATAAGGAATGCGCCTATGGAATTGTTTTGTTACTTTACGGATGTCTTTTATAAAAAATGTTGACATTTTGTCAAAAAGACAGAACACCAAAAAGTTGACAAATTTTGCAGAAGAAAAAATTTGTAGAAATAAATGACTTTTTACAAAAAACTCTCCATAGGCGCACCCCCTAGGCATTCTGCTACGTATCTAGCAAATAAAAATCTTGAATATTGCAATAGTTTTCCAACGATAGATTAACTGAACAATGTAGGCGTGTTGCTGATAGAAGGTGCTCTAATTTCCTTCCCATTTACCCGACAGACTTGAAATTTGGTTACGCACCCTCCAGCATGACCACCAGCCTACCCTGTAAATTTCATGAATTTAAAGCCAAGGGTTCAAAAGTTGACCCTCCCGGGGGTGTACCCCTTAATGAGTCAATTTTGGTGTAGCCATTGTTTTAAAGGTCGGCCTTGGTCTTGTTGACCCCTTCTCGGAGAGACTCCTCCGTTGAGCACACAGACATGGCACGTCTGAACAGTGCAGTGACCACCGACATCTTGTGGGTTGTGGGATGGTAAGAGTCGAAGTTCAAGTACCTTCCGTTATGCATAGGCTTCCTGTACACTGAGAAGGTCAGCATGTCTGAAGTCTTCTTCACAATGATGTCCAAAAACGAAAGCCCACCGTCTTTCATCGCGTTCCACCGTGAACTGAATAGCAGGTTCGACCAGATTTAAGTGCTGGAAAAGATGGTGGATTTCACTCGTCGTAATGAGTCATGCACATAATGCAGAAAGATCTTCAACTTCGGCAGAAACGGAGCAACGGCTTGCTGGTCAATATGTTCCATGGTGAGGTTGGCCTTGGTGACCGAGAGAGCTGATCCCATGGCTGTGCCGCTTCTCTGCTTGAAGAGAAGCCCATTGAACGAGCAGTAGGTGCTTGTGAGACACAGCTCCAATAGACGGCAGATCTCGTCAGCGGATATGCAGGTTCGGTCTTCTAGACTCGTGTTGTCCATGAGCGTAGTCCTAGCCACGGACATTGCAAGCGGCACTGTATCGCTGGTAAAAGCGACACAACATCGAACGAGACAAGAGCCTCGTCGGTGTGTACCTCAAGCCCCTTGGCCAGGTCAATGAAATGAGTTGAGTTCATTACATACGTGGGCATGTTGCCAGTGAGCGGGTACATCAGCTTGTGCAGGTATGTGCGAAGCGGGAGTGTGGTGAAGTCAACAATGGGGCGGAGAGGCACACCGGAGTTGTGGATCTTGGGAAGGCCGTAGAGGGCTGGGGCAGACCCATTTTGGCATGCCTGAGGTACAGACCACGAGAGTCCAGGTGTTTCTTGAAGATGATAGAGAGTGTCCTGTTGGTGGTCTCCTGGATCTTTGCAGTCAGGTCCTTTCGCACGGGCATATACGCAGGGGTAAAAAGGAGCACCATCAGTGTGCCCTGTGTCATCGTTTTCTTGTTTCGGTCCATGTTTTTTCGGTGCTTTATATCCTGAGCACCATCCCTTTCTCTTTGTACTCACATTTGTCAAGAACAACTGCATTACCCTTGTCTGCCGGAAGAATCACAATGTTGTCATCCTCTTTCAGAGTTCACGGGGCGTGGTGCTCGGCAGATGAGATGTTCTCTTCTCGCCAGTGACCTCGCGTGATGATACCAATTGTTTTTAGACACACTTTTTCCCAGAGAGAAGGGTTCAGTTCACGAATGCCATCCTCAATGGCGGCTGCCATCATGGGGACTGGAGGTTTGGTTGTAGCGGTGTTGAAACCATGTTCGTTTGCCAGGACGGAAGTCTCTGTCGACGAGAGCATCCTTGAAAAAGGTTTCGTACGAAGAGCGCTGGTTGTCATGAAAGACGGTTGACGATGCCCTCGGGTGGAGAGCCGCGATCTTGAGCTGATGTTCAAGCTGTTCTTGCCTTCGTGGCAATAACCACGAAGGCAAGGATTTTAGTCATCGTTAAGACGACTGAAATCCATCTGGCAAAATCTTCAGCTGCGTTAAATACCTCAGGTATCCTGAATTCCAGTTGTCTGTGCCAGAGGTGCAGCCAGAACTAGACTGCTGCAACAATCTGGAGTCCTCATTAGGCTTAACTAGAAAATTTGAATCAGCTACAGAACTGAGCCACTCTTTTAACTTATCACTGTATGATCGTTTCACTAGTGACTCTACT
>JAZHYW010048615.1:0-18317 GCA_037355805.1 Ixodes ricinus
CGTTTGATTTTACGTGCAACGTTTATCGATTTTTGTTATTAAATATTTTGCGGTGATATCTTTTTCGCCGCCTCTCTGACGCCGAGCTTGCCCAGTCGTCCCCAGGGCAAACTCCGAGATGAATTCCCGGGAACTCATTTTGTGGCGAACGTCTTTTTTAATATTGTTCCCGTATGACAGCGCACATACGACATTCCAGCAGGCGAACCCGTGCACTGGAAGTGAGATTAACCTCTACGTCTGACAGGGCTATTAGGCGGTGGGGAACTGCGCCGGTTCGTCTATTCGTTTCAGGTGGATACGACGATGACGTCATTTTAGTCGGATGAGGTTCGATTGCACAGCTCGGGCGATGATGCAACTTGTTTTAGCGGTTGCAGGGATGTGACATCTTTCAGGGAGCACAGTTTTTGTGCGCAAGTATGATGATGTTAAAAGCGTGCAATGCAACTCAGAGGCTTTCAGTTTGATAGATTGCGTGTTTACTACAGTCGCTGATAAAGTTATGGCGAGCGCGTTGGTGATGATGAAATTATCAGAAAGAATAAACAAAGGACGGACAAGACGTGACATCTTTAGTCTCCAGTGGATACGACGATAACGTCATTTTGAGTCGGATGAGTTCAGTGCCCATCAGGCGATGATGTAACATATTTTAGCGGTTGCAGCGATCTGATGTCTCGTCTTGTCCGTCTTTTTGTTTGATTCTTTCTGATAATCGTCGGTGATAAGGTTAACAATAATTTTAGAGTAATTACAGAAGAGTAAGCTAAACAGGCGAGCTGGTTGACGTTGGCAGCGTATTTGAAAATACCAGAGATGCCGGACGTGAAGGGGACAAACATAGAGCGCATTTATGTTTGTCCCTTCTACGTCCATCTTTCATATTTCCAATATATGTGGAATTAGAGTATCCACCTTCAGTACGTGCTCGCTGCACTTCGTCGAGATTCAACTGCGCATGTGCCGGTCGGTGGTAGAAAAGTAAACTTGCGCTGGAAGCGGATATAGCTTTTGCTAGATTCTTACCCTGAATTCACAAACGTACCTCAGTCCAATTGAGGCGCCCTCCACCTTTCTCAGGAAGCCGCTTCTATCCCTCGTCGCGATTGGCCATCGCCGGCCCTCGCGCCTTCCTTGACAAAATGGAGGGGCCGCCTAAGATTGGACTGAGGAACTTAACAATTCTGGCAGCTGTGCTGTCACTGGCTATTTCTATGCGGCAGAAGCCATATACAAGTTTTTAGGCGAAGCTGCGTTTCAGGGGATTTCTGTGCTTCTGAAGATTGGGAAGTCGAGTTGGGCTGCGTTACGCCGTCATGCTGTCTAAATGCTAATAATAATGTTACTAGTATTTATTTTGATCGAGAAAAGCAGCGGTGCTCCTGAAAGCTGATGGACCGTACAAGGAATGCCCGCCGCACCGCATTTGAGCGATAATTCGAGAGATGTGCAGAGATGATTGTGAGGACCTAATCACGACAAGATTTAAGCTTGTCGATGAGGGTGAAAGGACTACATTTCAGGTTGTAACGGCCCCATTTTCAGAAATCAGAAGTGGTAACGGAAATAGCATGTCCAAACCTTGGCAACAAAGCGTCTTCTTTATGGAGGAACGCGCGAACGAAGCATCTGAAGCCAGCAGCGGGAGACGCCATCTTCCAAATGTCGTCTGCTAACGTGAACGTATACATGTACGTAACGCGTTACTAAAGTCCGTTGCACCACTCAAGAAGGTAGGGCGAGGGAAAGAAAGGTTGGGGAGGGGGAAGCAGACGGAACGCTGGAGAGGAGAGGGGGAAACCTCCTACTTTCTCCAGCGTTCCGTCTGCTTCCTCCTCCCCGACCTTCCTTTCCCTCGCCCTACCTTCTTGAGTTGCAACGGACTATAGTCACGAGTTACTTACCTAGTTACCTTTTCCGGTAACGAGTTACTTAGTTACGTTTTCCTAGAGGAAGAAGTGACGTACTTGGTTACTTTGAAGGCCAAGTAACGAGTAACGGTATTTCCTTACTTTTGAGGGCTAACATGTTCAACATCAACAGCCTTGTTTTAATTCTGGCTTAAGTACGCGTCTATTGCGAAAAAGGCAGATAGGTGACTTTAAAAATCGCTAAACAGTATTATAGTATCCGGAGACGTCATCACGACGCCGAGCTCTGATTGGCTTTGATTGAAAGCATAGTGGACAGACCTTAATGCTTGATGCCTTGCAGGCCTATGTTTTTTTATGTGTTTTTTTCGTTCATCCATTAAGAGTTTGGCGTTCTGACATCATTGCAACCTCTGTGCAAGAAGCTGATGAACTTGCGCTCTGACGTTTATCGCTGAACACATCAATCGAACTCTAACACAATAAGGTTCGTTAGTTGCACCTCCTAGAATCGTGTACAGACCGAATGTAAGCCCAAAGATTATCAACGCGGGAAGGCAGAGAGCCCATTGTCAACTTTGAACATTAGAAGAAAAGGGAACAAACGAGAGCACTTCCTTACACGCAAGGTTGTGTGTATTTGGTTTACACGCGAGGTATCGTGTAATATGAACACGTGAGGTATCGTATAATATGAACTAGCGCAAGTAGCTGCATCAGAAGGCAGCCATGTATATGAAAATGCCGAAGTGCTAGCAAAATGTATGACCAAAGATGGGAACAAACAATAATGAGAGCACACTTGATATCGCCTTAAGCCTAGGCCCCTACGCACATCTGCGTTCGAGGCGCGGTGCGTTCCGTATGCGGTAAGCGGACGCGTTGCGTTGCGAAGTGCGCTTGCGCCAAGCTTGTACACACAGTTGCGCTGACACGCAGTCAACCGCAGTCAAAAGCCAATAAAACGCGCTATTGTCGCTAGTGGCTCACAAATAGTAAGCGAAATCCACGGAAGCATGGCGGCGCCCAGGGACAGCGTTGAAGTGTTCGATTTTGGGACAGTCCCACTGGATTCCCCGACATTTTGTCAAGCTTGAACCATCGCACCCTCAGAAAAAGCAGTCCCCACCGCTCCCCAAATGAAAAAGCAAGTTCTGGAAGCGGAGAACCGGATACGCCTCGCCAAGTGGTGCGAGCGAACACGTGACCTTCCTCTCTCCTCTCGGCTTCTCATTGGTCGAACGCACCGCAACGTTTCGAAAAATTGAGCGAGTCTCTACTCGCTTGCGTCGCTCTACCGAGTGTTGTGGGAAGGCGCGCGTCGTACCGCAAGCGACCGCGCCTGGCCGCAAGGACGCTGCAACGCACTCAAACGCGTTTAAACGCGAATGCGCGTATGGACCTTTAGCATCCATCGCTACACACAGTCCATACTGACTGAGAAAAATGGAATTGTCCCACATTTGCCCTCAGAGCTGGGGAAGCTTCCCTTCGAGCGGGGTGGCGATGCTTCCTAGCTAGTAACGTACAACTACAAAAGCAAGAGAGAATACTGACGGGGCGAGTGGTCATTTCCGTAGCAGACCACTTTCGATCCTCGTTTTGCCGGCACGATAAATTGTTTTTCGTAAGACTGACGGAAAGTCAAGCTTTGCGTCAATTTTGCGGAATCAAACTCTAGTGAATTCATTTACGAACTCTACTCATGCCAAACGAACGTTGTACGTTTAATTTTCGGCCGCTATGACAGCGAATTCTCGCCAACCTTCAACCCTACCGCATCAGATCTGAGTCCACTTTCTGCGCGTCATCGCATCAAATGTGTGAAGTTCCTATACTTTTTAATCAATTAATTTCGTTTCACCTCCTAAAGTTCATATAAACGTTTCCAATGCTGGCACTACAACTTAAAATTTTTCAGCCTCTTTTGCGCTACCGATTTGTTCAAATACGGTTTCTTAATAATATTAATACCTGTGGAGTGTAGAACGTAGGTGACTTTTTGTCTTCCTTTGCTAACAGCGATGCTGATGATATAATCGCTGGCGATGAGATCAAACGAAACCGAATTTTTGCACGGGTATTGATGGCATACCCACTTTTATTATTATCAAAGGTTGCTGTGCATGTTGCCCCTTTTCTGCATGGCGCATTTCCAACTTATCACTTAAACAAAGACTTTTTCCTGAGCTCTGGAGAGTTCGCCGTTATTGTCCCTGGTATTAAAGGAGGTGATTCTCGTTTAGCTATTCGGAGAGTATCGTCCGGTTTCATCATTATGTGGATTTGCAGGAAGGTTTTTGAGAAAGTAGGTCGTAAGCGTGTTTATTTTTACCTGAACACGATGATATCTGATGGGCTGCTTATGTTTTTTAAAAGGTAGGTCTGTGGAAGTCTAGTTTGTGTTCGTTTTTTAAGTTACACCACTGCACCAATAGTTACTAGTAGAGGTGAAGTTGGCGCCATCTGCCTAGACATGTCTAAAGCATTTGACTGCGTTAGGCACGATTTATTGATGAGGCAAGCTGGCCTCCTGGTTTCAGCCCGCATTTGTGTAGATATGGTTTCATGGTTTGTTGTTGCCATCGTCGCAATTCTGTTCGGGTCAATGTCATCTACTCCGGAGCAGTTTATTTAAACATCTGGCGTGCCGCCAGGGCTCAATTCTTGGCCCGCTTTTATTCCTCTTGTGTTATGGAAAATGACATTGCTTATTCTTTTCCGCAATGCTAACATTCTTCTGTTTGCTGACGATGTTCAGTTATTTTTAAGTGTTGATCACTATCTGACTGCTCTCTTCTCCAAGCTGATCTAAGAATCGTGTTTCGAGGTGGTGTTTGAAAACAGCGTGCTGCTTCACCCCTTCTAGCCCAAATCAATTCTGTTTTTCCAGGAAGCGTGATGTTGTTTGTTTTGAATATTACCTGGATGGCGTATTGGTTTCCTCCAGTTTCCTTTATCAGGGACCTTGGAGCGTATATTGACAGCTCACTTTCTTTCATCAATCGTGTCTTTGTTGCAGCAAATGCAGCGTTGAGGACGTTGGGGATGATTTCCAAGAATTTGTCGTTATTTTTCAACTCCCCGTTGCTTGCTGCTCTTATTCCAAGTCTCTCTAGTTCGATCGTGACTGGAATTTGCCTCAGTCATTTGAAATTCATTGACTCTGTCGCAAGAGCTAGCTTTTGAAAATGTGCAAAAGTGAATGGTAAGAATTTTATATGACCGCTACATTAGAAGGAGATGTTCTATCACAACGAAACATTGCTTCGTAAATTTTCATTACATAAATTGGCCTTGAGAAGGCAGTACAGAGATTGTTTATTCCTTCACAAAGTTGTTCGTGGCAGGGTAAATTCGGCGGCTTTATTACAATCTATTGAGGTTTCATGGTCCCTCTCGCCCAAGCCGAAACATTTCAACTTTTTATCCATCTTGCTTGTCCGCTGTAATCCCATTGTCAAGGTTACAAATTGCATTTGATTCAAAGAAATTTAATCATGACATATTTTTATCCACTCAGGAGTTTATATCAATCTACGTGACTGGATGTCTGTGAACTAATCAACAATCAATTTTTGCATTATGTTAATGTTGCATGACTTCTATTGATTTTACTTTGTTGTTTCCTGTATTTTTAGGTTTTACTCCATGTATGTTTAGTGCACCACACTGTAAACCGAGAGGTTGTTTGTGGGCACGAGAAAAATAAAACAATTTATTATTTATTTATTATTATTTACTCGAACAATTAAAATTTGGAAATCATTTCTGAGAAATCATCGATTTCTGTCGACTGATGAATTTTTGTGTGCCGTTGACAGCGGTTAATGTTTATGTTTATGTTGTCTTATGTTGTGTGCCATTTTATTTTTGTACGATCGCACTTTTTTATAGTCCCCACCCTGCAATAGCCCCAACGGGGCTGCCGCATGTATAAATAAGTAACTAAATAAATAAAACGTACGCATGCAAACTAACGGGGAAAATGGCGGACGCTGTTCGTCAACATTCCGGATCACAGTTCACCGGTAGTCAAAAGGATATACGTTTGCTTCACGTACACCGAGTGACAAACAGTCATCGTGGTCAACGGAATGAACGAGCGAGATCGGTCACTATCCAACCTCCACCAAGATCGATGTTGCCAGCTTCTCAAGAGCTCACGCTGCCGAACACAAGGACTCTGGGTTCAATCACCAACCCTGCCCGTTTCGCTCTCAACGAGCATCGTGTCGTCGTGCGGTCGCGTATCCTCGCTGCTTGGTGCACGTTAAATACCCCAGGCTATAGGGGTTGTTTTCCACTGGCTAAATTTCTCATCTATGCATCTGAGACACCAGACTCTTGTTGGAGCTGACTAACTTCCGGCTGTATAAACACACACACAACACAATTATTTCTCGAGAAAAACGCGGCTCCACGCCCGCCGGTCAAGCGAAAAAGCAATCATTCGTTGAGGCCGGCTTTTGTCCCGTGTGATTAAATTTATCAAATAGAAGGAGAGGATGAAAGAAAAGAAAAAGGCGACTCGTGGAACACCATGTCTCTCCTAAATCGAAAACCCTGTAAGGCTGGCTCTGCCACTTTGTAACGGTTGCGTCCACAACGCTAAAAAAAGAAAAAAAAAAGAAACTGCGACGACAGAATTACCAGGACGCTTAAAGTAAAAGGGCCGAATTACGTACAGTATGCAACGATATAAAAGACCTATTCGGCGATTCAATTTCGGCGATTCAATTTCCGGCCGAAATGAATCGCCGAATGATTATATCAGGACCACATTGCTCGCGGCGAGGAAATGAATGAACGTTTGTTCTGCTCTCGCTTGTACGTCAATTTCGTCATCTGTTTAGACGCGGAAGCTTAGTGTTTTGCGTCGTTTTGGGTGTGGACGAAACGCAGAGGCATGCCGAGTGGCTCCGTCGACGACAGAACTCAGTGTGTGCGATCGCGGACGTGAGATTGCATAAATCTAAGTTTATTCCTGTTTGTTTTCTTTCGGGGTCGCTCGGGCGGCATCTATTGGGGTGATTGAAGAAAGAGTAAAAAAACAGGCGAGCTGGCTGATGGTACACATATATTAAAAAACCGGAGACGTTTAGTGTTTCAGACGTTTTATGTTTGTCTTTTTCTTCGTCCGTTGTCTCCGGTTTTTTTAAATACGTCTAATCTTTTGGGGACTGTACAGTCGCCGACGAATCGACTTGTCGATCGCCGACTCGTATTAAAGGGGTTCTGCAACCAAATTCCAGCGCCTGTTTAATCTTATAAATGTCATCTATGTTATGGCCAGAACACAAAGACACAAATTTCTTGTTCGAAAAGAATCAAGATCATTGTTTAAGACGAATAAACCGATTACCAGATTGGACCTTGGGCATGTCCCCAACGCTATAGCACTGTAAAAAATGGACCGTAAAATTTACCGTCAAATACCAGGCACCCGACGCTGCCGAAATTGTACCGTAGAAGATTATGGTGTCCGTTAATTGTAAATTACCGTCTCTTTTAACGGCGACCGTAAAATGAACAAACACAGCGCTGTTAATTTTTCGGCCCAACTTAAAATACGTACAGTATAATTCACGGCCTGTCATAAATGTACCGGAAAAATTACGGTTGGCTGCTCATTTAGCTTGCGGCGAATTTTAACGGCGAACGTAAACTCAACACTCCGAGCGCAGTTAACTTTGAGGCCCTCCTGAGAAAAGGGTACCGTAAAATGTGCGGTCAAATACAAAGCAGCTGTTTCTGCCAAAAATGTACCGTAAGAATTACGGTACGCTTTATTGCATTTATGGTACTTTTTTTATATTGCGGTCATGCCCGAGCGACCCCGAAGGAACTTCAATAAATCTGACAGTCACCTACATCCAAACTTTCATACGGTTAAGTTTTCACTTTACACAGAATAGTTTTTGTAAAGATAAGCAGTCGCTGTGCTCGGTCTTAGATTTACCGAATACTCTGGGTAATTTTCTTTGCATTTTCTTTCTGTTCTATGTTTGTAAGGGCGTTATGTTCTGAATTCGAGAACTGATTACGATCTTACCGTAGGCATGCATAATACAATGAACTTCAATCAGGCATGTACTCTCAATTTAGAGGAGTGGAAATGTGAGCGGTGAGGGCTGCTGGCCATCCAGAAAATGATACCCTTTTCCTATAGAAATCATTCAAAAAAAAAAAGAAAGGCGGGCAACAATAAAAGATATGATAGATTGTTGAAGTGGAACTATCACACGCACGCGTGAAATGCTTCATCAGGTCGGTCTATTCGAAAGTAGCTCCGCGTCCCTCACGCGCTCTTTCTCTTTCACCGTGTTGTACAGCACAAGAAAAGACGTGGCAGCGCGTGCAGGCTTGATGCTGACGAGACACCGAAGTCGAAGCATCATTGAAAGCAGGACCAGAGCCTCCTCTATACTGACAAAGCCTGGCAGATCGCCACGAGACGCGGCCGCCGAAAGGGCAAAAGTTAGAGCGGCAGACAACGGATGAGAGGAGAGTCAGGTGACGGGCGCCCCGCTTCGGCGAGACGCCGAAACACACTTCTCCTGAGCAATGGAATGTCCGCTCGTGCTCCTCGCGTTCCTCGCGCTACCCCTTCTTTTCTCGTCGGGTTTGAAAACCATGTTTCGGGTCCTCGCCGCTGCAAACGCTGTGCGCTGAATGCCAGGTTCCCCGAGAAATGCTCTCTGCTATCAGATCCTCGCGCTCCGAATCTGCGACCGGGCACTCTTTGGCTCCGTCGTCGAACTGCCAGGCTTTGTGAGTTTAGAGGACGCTATGGTGAGACGCTAGCGCTGGAAGAAAAGACCTCCCAACTGTTCTCATAGTGTCAGTGACCATATAGTATACCGACATCTGCTCAGCACCACCGTATACAAAGCGTCCAGGCGAAAGGATCATTCATGTTGTGGTAGAGCTGACAAGACCCTTTTGCGGCAGACAAAGGAGATCAATACGGGTGCACGTCTTTTCGACCTATATCAACGTCTTCTCGAAGTTACGGTGGTTGTCACATCGAACACAGCTTTTCCGTTTGGCTCCGTCATCGTTGTCATTTCAATCCTCGTGCGGATGTTTCCATCGTTTGCACGCACAGACACCAAAACGACAGCAACGACAGGGTTACCCAACATGGAAAAACAGAAGGGTTTAGCCAGGGACTCGAACCGTAACCGTAACCGAAACCCGTTTAGGAACGAGATTTTTTCAGTAACCGTAACCGGAACGAAACCGTTATTTGAAAGTTATGAAAACCGTAACCGTAACCGTAACCCTAAATTATTTACTGGTAATCGATATTAACCGATATTAACTGAAAAAAATAAATATATTAGTTTTTCTCAAGAATAACCTCGAGGAGGGATCTTGAAATGTCGTGGCCATTTGACAGAGTTACCGTCAGCCATATATGTGCTGCAACTAGGGATGTCAAGACCCGGCTGAGGTTTGAGTTCGACCAGGTTCGACGTTTTCTAACTTTCATTGAAAAGTTCGAGAAAGTTCGACTAGGGTTCGACTGTTAGGCGCATGCGCGACGGGCTGGCTCAGTTGGCTTTGGAATGGAGGGTGATGAGCAAATGATCAACTCAAACATTCTACTTTTAGTAAGGGCAGCACTGTTTGGTTGTTTTCGTAATATGGTTAGAATAAATTATGTTATTAACTTTTACGTTATTAGAATTATGTTCCGTTGATTGTAACTATTTATAAAATAAAACAACCTATTCCGTAAAAACATTTTCTCCAAACCTAGACATGCTTGTATTAAAGTTTAGCGGCACTGTCTCACAAAGTCGAACCTTCTAGAACCTGACTAAAGGTTTGAAGGTTCGTCAAATCAGTCGAACCTTGAGGTTCGACGTAAAAATCCGGTTCAACAAAAGTTTATGACATCTCTAGTTGAAACATATCTGTAGGAGAAGCTCCGCCTCCCAACCCCGGAGACAAATGGCGCTACTATATAAATGCACAATTTTTCTAGCGTCACAGAATCGGACAGCGAGAAACGTGCGCTTCTATAACCACATGCATTTGCTTGGAAATAGCAAACATGGCGTAGGTGTAACAGCGCACAACAACGAAGACTAGGGAAAGGAACGAACAATACCGGACATATTTTTACAGCTTTCTGTGTTGTTCATTCCTCTCCTTAGTGTTTCTTGTTTTGCGCTATTGCAGTTACGTTATGTTTGACTCTCACCAACTAGCCCAGCTCTCAATTTTATTGCTTTATTCAACATAGCAGTATTTTTCTAGTGGAGGGCTATAGTTCTGCTCCTTCCTTCAGTGTGGGCGAAGCGTCTTCGAGATAGCCTAGGCTGCAACAAACAATTGCGACGAGAAGGTGCAAATGGTTCTTCCAGCATGGGAACTTCCTGAGGGTTGTTTACAAACGCTGCCGAACCACAAAGTAGCGATGTTTATTTTATTTTTATTTTTATTATATAGAATGCGATGATCCCTGAGTCGCGGAGGTAATATCTATGCTTGGGTATCAAACTATATCACGCAACATATATGTAGTGAAAAGATGTTGGAGCTAGAAGCGTGTACAACTCTTTGACCAATAAGAAATACTAAGACGTTTCCGAGTTCTTGTTATTGTGAATGTCCCGTTGTTGGATATCTGGGACTACTTTCAACCGTTTATTATAAAATGGCTATCGAGCATTGCAATAAAACAAATGATTAGAGAAACCGAAAAAAAGGTTTTTAGGAACGTGTAATTGGTAACCGAAACCGTAAAAATTAAAACCGTAAAAAACCAAAACGAAACTGATATCAACAGGAAACGGTAACCGTAACCGTAACCGAAACGTTATATTTTTCGGTTTGAGTCCCTGGTTTAGCCAATACCACCTAGAAGACAAGGCGTGCACCTACCCCCTCCCCCCCCTTTTTTTCCCCAAACCTCATCACTGGTTGAATGGATGGATGAATGAGGCTAAACCCTTTTAATCGGGCGGCAACTTGCGCCACCTAGCCAGTTTATTTTTATATATATTTCTACATTAGTGGATTGACGCAGCGCCGCTTAGGTTGCGTCAGCGTCGCCGCAAGCGCGTCGTGCAGCGTGTCTCACAACGAGCGCGACGCTAGAACGCGGCGACGCCAAGACGGACGCGTCTGCCGCTTTGTGGCGTCTCTCGTCCAGCTTCAGCGTGTTTGCCGCTTGGGGCACGTCGGAGATCCACTAACGATGACGTCATGCGCAGGCCCTTGCCCACTAGGTGGTATCAGCAGTATATTGGTTCGGCCCGCGTCTTTCGTGGCCGATAGATCGCAGAACCCGGAAATTACGGGCGCGCGTCTTCCCTCCGTCGTTGCTGGTTTTGCAAGCCTGGTGCAGACGTCTATGCATCGGTTTCGTTCGATCACGGCGTCTAAAACGGCTGCAACTGCGAAGTTCCCCGAAACAACGAAGGTGGAGAGTTGGGCGAGTTGGTGATTCATAATGGTTAAAAAGCGTCAGAGCACAACGGAGAGAAAGGAAGACACAGACACAGCGCTATACAAGTTACAACTGAACTTTATTTTCGTTGTCACTCAATATATATACATCGGCGCCAACAAAAACAAGTTAAGATGTACAAATACACAGTGTTAAAAGGCTATAATTGTGACATCACTCATCAGACCAACTCAGAGTACCGTATTTTACGGGCTATAGTCCGCGGACTATACGTGTTTAAAAGTTGACATTTCTGGATGTGCGGACGATCTACGCGTGCGGACTGTACAGGAATTTTATTTTTCAAGATCGTTCATTGCGACGAGACGTGACGGAATTTGTGAATGAAAGAGTACGTTAATGATGATTTATGTATAATACAAGCTTCTTTGTGAGCTAAGAAAGCAGATATCTGTCCAAGTGTGCTGTGTATGAGATGATGTTCCTGTCGACTAAGCTCCATGGTGCGGTCTATGAGTCCGGAAAATACGGTAGTCATCCCTGGTTGAGGAACAGTAATTCTTTGTCCGACAAAGATACAGAGGGTGTGCTGACACACTGCAGCCCCAATCTACCAATTTCTTGGGCCTCAAGTATTTTTCGTGTGATTTTTTTTTGTTTTGTTTAGCAGCACAGTCAGCAAAGAGTGGAATACAGCCACAATCTAGGCAGTGTACACCGAGATGTGTTTTTGTGCATCTTTCTTAACTTGTTTTTGTTGGCGCCGGTATATATATTGAGTGACAACGAAAATAAAGTTTAGTCGTATAAAGTAGCGCTGTGTCTGTGTCTTCCTTTCTCTCCATTGTCCCGTTGCGCTTTTTAGCCATTACCCGAAACAAGCGCGCTTCTTATTATTCCGTCTGGAAAACCAATCTACAGTGCAACTGTGAAAAGCATGCAATCATGAGATATACGATTGTTCTAATATTGCTACTGTTACTATCGGTTTGTTCGATCTACGGCATCTAAAACGGCAGCAACTGCGAAGTTACCCGAAACCAGCGTGGTTCTTACTATTCCGTCTGGCAAACCAATCTACAGTGCAGCTGTGAGAAGCATGCAATCATGAGGTATACGATTGTCCCAATATTACTATTGTTCTTTCTGTTCTTTCGGTGTTTAGGAACGCATCCCACATGGACATCTCACATGCCGCCGCCGTCGGAATCGGGCGCATTTCGATCAGACGGAGCGTTCGTGTGTGGGACAAAACCCGCTGGCAGGGGAACACACAAAAACGAGACATGTTGGAATTGCTAGGGTGGCTGAGGGGGATGTGTGCTCATTGCTTGCATCGATTCAATCCAGATATACGGGACGGAAGTATATTCCGTTCACACTTAAGGGGCTCTGCAACGAAATTGGGTAGGAACATTTCTCGCTTTTCACCAGCCTAGTGGCACCAGTGGGACCCAAGAATACTCGAACGCAACGCCAATGACCAGGAAGCGTCTTCGTCGGGGTGGCACTAAGCCAACGTGCATGACGAAGAATTTCAAGAATAAAAGCGCAACTTTTCTTTCAGTCTCTCCTTCGCAAAACTTGATAACGGAGCTGTCGACGGACAGGGACAATGCCAATAATGCAATCCCCAGGAGTGCATCATCAATCTTTGCGACACCCCTGTGGCGGTATTTAAATGCTGCTCATACAGTAGACCCGAAGACTGCGCAGGCATTCGATTTGGGCTCGTGACAATCAATGCCTCGACATGCATTCGGGTAGTGGCTCGTGCCAAATCGCTGGGATGACGGGAATAGCCGAACCTTCGCACACGCGGGGAACACTCAGCGCGCGCCCAGTGCTCTGCCAACCCTAACGCGTTTCTACGTGTAAAAACATTGGCGGCATATAGAAAAGCAGCACGCCGGCGGCGTCGCCTCTGTCGCCTATTGTTCGTACAGAGCCTAGATTGTGGAGAAGGTCCGACTGAAACCATGTGGAGCGTTTGCAGTTTGATGGCGGACGCCTCCATCGGAGATTAGTCGCATGTGCGCATGCGCTTGGTTATCGCGTGGCTAGGAGCAATGCAGGCGGAAATGCGGAAACGCTCGTGGACGACGCGTTTGCCACCTGTAGCTCGTATTGCGAACGCGGCCCATGCACCACGTGACGCCGAGCAAACTGTTGAAAATTCGCTATAATAGAGGCTTTCTTATTATTCGCTGCCGACACCGCTGCCACCTAGCGGTGGTCGCCGCCTACTCGTCGGGAAGCAAATGTGACAAACTGCGTGGGCTTTAGTGTGCCCTTCATTCTTACGACGGGATTTAAGGTTCTTACAAATTCCGCAAGCTTTTTCCGTTGAGCAAAAACTTGAGCGAACGTAATCTGAGTGCAACGGCTGAAAACAACCTACCGATGAAAATTATCTGTTTGCCGCTAATGGCGCTCTGGTCGGTGCTTGAGTTACATGTCCGCTCTAGACCCACTAAATGAGCTGCGCATATATAGTATCGGCATTCTGTTCAGCGACATTGTTGTGGGCGCCGCCATTTTGGTGCATGTGCAGAGCAGACGCAATTGCCGATCGTCATGATTCGAAAGCGCGACTTTTTCAGCATTAGATTCGGTGTTACCAAGCTCACGTAATATTGCTTTGCTCTGTCACAAACTGTTTAAACATGTGTGGAGAGCGGAGATTTTCCTGTGATTTCAGATAAAGCATCAGATAGCTGGCAACCATGATTTTAAGACACTATAGACGCTTTGCAGCATCTGTGCATGGGCGCCGCCATAACTGACCTTCAGTTTTTGTTTCCCCTTTTACGTTTACTTGACCTCATTATTACCATAGCAGGCCAGGTTATTGCCATCTTAGATTTTTTTCTGTCTTTCTCCCCAGCATTGGCCTTTGTGGAGGCTGGTCCACACCAATTTCAGTGGCTCGGTATCTCGGTAATACAAAGAGAAGGTCAGCAATGGCGGCTGCATTTTGGCGCGTGTGTAAAGCGTCTATATGGGCACGCGTCGTTACTGTGAAGCGTAGCTTATTTAGTGGCACTAGTTCACCCCTAAGCTGGATTCACACGTTTGTTACTGAATAGCCAAATTTCGTTACACAAACCCGAGTTTCGGGAGTGCACGGAAGTGTTGCTTCTTCTGGAGGTTCAATATGAAGACTCGACGAAGGTTGTACGGCCCATAGATTTTCTCCTTAAAGAGCCTTAGATTTTTAATAAAATCCAAAAATATCAACGTTTTGACTGTTTTTAGCGCATTATCGAAAAATTTAAGATTATCGTAATTTACTAGAAAAAAATGGCAAAGCGAATAATAATACGTATTAGAGATTACTCCAACCTTAATAATAAGACCATGGCGAGAAGACTCCATATTGTAGTATTTGTTTATTCCTATAAATAAGTTTCACTGGACACATTTATTTTTATTAATTCCAACGACAAAGCAAATCGTTGTGTGTATGTTTATACAGCCGGAAGTTAGTCTGTCTTAGTGGGCGTCTGGTGTCTCAACTGTAGATGAGAAATTTAGCCAGTGCGGTACAACCGCTAGCCAGGGGTCTTGCACCACGCATGCACGTAGTTAGTGATACACGACCGCAGGCCGGTACGATGCTCATCCAGATCCAAACGGGCAGGGGTGGGGATTGAGCCCAGAATCCCTGGGTTCTGCAGCTCGAGCTTTCGCTCCACGTGCTCCACGTGCTCCGAGCTGCTGGGGTGCTATTCTGGTCGCAAACGGGTACTTTCGAGTTGTGACGTATCGAGAAAGAAGGGGCGGAGCCTCAAACTAGAATGATTCTTGTTTGAGGCTCCGCCCCAACGTTCGGGTTCACGCACGCGGTCAGCTAGAATTTGACGATCCCCCTACGTTGCGATGACGTGTCCACGCAGTTGGGGCGCAGAAATCCCCGCATTTCCCCCTGTTCTTTTTGTTCTCTTCTTTCTTTCCTCCGGGAGTTAGAACGAGCGAATAACCGAGGAAAGGGTACCTTCCGGAAAATGGAAGGAAACAGAGAAAAATAATATTATCCTTTTATAAAATACGAACGATTATTTCAATAATTAAGACGTAAAGTAAATTTAGCTAAGATATCTCTGCTTGTTTTCTCGAAGTCTTTCGCTACGGTCTTTGAAAACAAACATGGCGAAAACCGCGGTAACGACCGTGTGGTGTTTGTGTCTCGTTTGTGTCGTTTGCTGCTTTCCCTGTTTCTGCACGATACATTGGCATTACGAGAAGAAAATATTATGTGAAGGCACGCTGCAACACCGATCATCCTTTGTGAAGCCGCCGTGAACATAAGTTGCAAATGAAATTTCCTGTTTGCCTGTGAAAGAGACTCCAAACTGACGACGACTCTGTGTCATGAGATCGACGCAGAGTGCACCGGTTGTGAACATGCTGTGGATGATGCAGGAAAGTTTCTTCGGGCAGTTTTAATAATGCTTTGCGCCCTTTGCTCACTGCAGTGATTACGACGGTAGTCCCCATAAGCCATGCTCTTCTCTTTCGGCGCCGAAGAAATGGAGGCGACCGCGTAATCTCGGGCAGTCTTTTTTACGTATTTATTTTATTTGCAGAAAAGCTCGTGCAAAAAAAAAATAGAAAACGGCACGTTTTTACACGTCCCTACATAGGTACCTCGCTATCCCATTGGCTTCATTGCGCGTGACGATTCAACGCTATTTGCCATGGGAACGTTCGTGAAACTAGAAAGCCTCTGTTTGCCGCTAACAGTCATTTTTCGAGTTCGGGTTGTGACGACAAAATGACGTAAGAACAAGAATGCACGAGACTACTTGCATTGTTTTAACTCGACAACCGTACCCTTGGCGAGAGAAACTCGAAAGAACATGGCCGCGATGCTCGTCGGATCGACCGCGGCTGGGGTTTGACATGCGATCGGTCACTTGATCAACGCGCACACGAATGCTTTCGTGCTGTTGGATGAGCCCATTTGGCGGCAGGACCGGGTCGAAGAGCACAGTGAGCTGGCGTTCAACGTCTCCGATATAACACTTGGCGAGATGCAAGACTTGGCTTCTATTTGTGCCGGTGTTATGAAGCTTGAAAGTGGTGGTGTTGTTGTGGCTCGGACGGTCGCCTTGCTGAGATTATGAAGACGGTAATAGACCTTCATTCAGCGTTGCCATGCGTCAAGATTCAAAACCTCACCTTGACACAAAGTGAACAACGCTTCCGCGAGCACGGAGGCAGCAGCCAACGGTCTGAGAAAGATATGTGCCGCCGCCAAGACCGCCAGCGATCGCCCCAACGGCAAGAAAACAAACGACAAGCTCATTGAGGTTTGTGTAGTGCTGACTGCTGATTCATCGGACGACAAAGGTGAATGATGTAAAACGCAACGTAAGTTTGCCAGCGTTTTGCAAAACTAACACGTTTCGTTGAAAATTTAATTTGTGGAATTCGTTAACGCCTTGAAAGTTTGACGGGGACCGCATTGTGAACGCAGCCTTCACACAAGTGTTTTCTACAGTGTGTGATTTGCCTGCATGCATATAAAGACAGAAACACTGCCTATATGCTGCATAAAATAAAAAAAATTTCGCTTATCTTGATAATGTTGACTATCTATTGAGTGCTGTTGATAGTATACTGGCGTAGCCAGGAACTTTTGAGGGGGTGAGGGTGGAGGGAGGTTGAGGTGGCTGGGATGTTCATGACTTCGGGTTGGGAGGGGGGGGGAATTGTGTGTATATTCTAGTGCCCGCCGGATTTGGGGAGGGAGGGGCGAAGCCCCATAAGCCGCCCGCCCTCGCCCCTCCCCCCCCCCGCTGGCTTCGCCACTCGATGATACCATAAGGGGAGCATCCTACATTCACAGGCTGCCATAAGCATGTGCATAGCCACTGAGCTCGTACCACAATGGCAAGATAGTTGCTGACATTCTTCACGTTACGTAGCAGTTCTTTTTTTAGTACATATGCTCGCTTTTCCTTCACACATCTACTCTGCTTCCGCTTGTCGTTTATGATTGATGGTGATTAGTCAACTGTGCGTATTTGCTCTGCATCACAGGCAAATTTCAAAAATCAAGCTCACACTACTCTTTAATTTCAATGAGTTACTGTCACTTTTGAAACGACAATCTATTTAATTGGTATCATAACCTTTACATTAAACACACGTGTGTTGAATGTAGGACAATTGTATCTTTATTGTTTTTCTTGGTCACGGAGATGACAACCATCCACAAGATTGCACTGGCTAAATTTCTCGTCTACAGTGGGTAACAATGTTACCATACTCTGTCAGACTAAACTCCTGCTGTCTAAACAACTAACGATTCATTTTAGGACACACCTGTTCGTAGTTTATTGCAGGGCATCGAAAAGTGTTTCTTATGACTTGTCCGATGACTGACATGCAATTCCAGAAGCTTGGTGTGAAAAGGTAAAATATCAAATTGATACAATAAAATGCCATCAGCAACCCATCCAGATTTTATTGCGTGATTGACAGTAGCTACAAACCGCAACAAATGGTAAACTGAAGACATAAGTACTAAGCGTGCACTAACTTCGAAGCGGTAGAAACCCTGAAGTTTTAACGTCAACTTACCACCAAGTTGTTAATGGCAAAGTGGTGTTTGCGTCAAAGTGTTGGAGTCCTTCAGAACGGTGACGGTCTCCTTCAGACCGATGATGATGGTTTCAGTTAGATTCTAGGTTCAGTCAACGCACCCCACGATGTCGATGTGCTTGTCGTGGTGGCGACGAAAGCCTTCTTTCGCACATGCCTCAGCTGCCTCGGTCCGGGGTTTTGTCGACCCAGCCGTCTCTTCCCAGCCGGTGACAGCGACACTCGCGACGGCCGTGCACGGCTCTGATCACCATCCCCTGGGCATTAGCTATGAGATCATAGGTGGAAACCGCGCCCTTGTAGTTCCCCGCTGCGAAAAATATTAGTGCGATTCAATTAGTCTGCTGCTGCTCGACGGTCATCATGTCTCATTGTTGCCGTCCCTCGTCGCGAAAGCTGGTCAC
>JAZHYW010048618.1:0-16523 GCA_037355805.1 Ixodes ricinus
TTTGAACAAATATTTAAGTTGTGCTGGCTCCTAGATGTCTCATTGGAAAAGTTTAGATGAACGTAATGAGGTGAAACGAGATGAATTAAAAAGTATAGAAACTTCACGCATTTGATGCGACGACGCGCAGAAAATGGACTCAGATCTAATGTGGTAAGGTTAAAGGTTGGGGAGAATTCGCTTTCATAGCGACCGAAAATGAAACGTACAACTTTCTTCTGGCATGAGCAGAGTTCGTTAATAAATTGACTAAATTTTGTTTCGTAAAACTGACGCAAAGCTTGGCTTTGCGTCAGTTTTACGAAAACGCTGTATCGTGCCGGCAAAAAGAGGATCGAAAGTGGTCTGCTACGGAAACGTGCGCTCACCCCGGCAGTATTTTTATCTTGCTTTTGTATAGCTGTATGTTGCTGGCTAGGAAGCATCGCCACCCTGTTCGAATGGAAGCTTTCCCAGCTCTGAGGGCAGATGTGCGGGACAATTCCATTTTCCTCAGTCAGTATGGACTGTAGCATCGAATGCTATAGGCCCATACGCGCATTCGCGTTTAAACGCGTTTGAGTGGGTTGCAGCGTACTTGCGGCCAGGAGCGGTCGCTTGCGGTACGACGCGCACCTTTCTACAACGCTTGGTAGAGTGACGCAAGCGAGTAGAGACTCGCTCAACTTTCTGAAGCGTTTCGGTGCGTTCGACCATTGAGAAGCCGAAAGGAGGTCACGTGTCCGCTCGCACCACTATGTGAGGCGAATCCCGTTCTCCTCTTCCAGAACTTGCTTTTTGTATTTTGGGGAGCGGTGGGGACTGCTTTTCTCCGAGGTTGCGATGGCTCAAGCTTGACAAAATGTCGGGGAAGCCAGCGGGATTGTTCCAAGATCGAACACTTCAACCCTGTCGCTGGGCGCCGCCATGTTGCCGTGGATTTCGCTTACTATTTGCGAGTCGCTAGCGACGATAGCGCGTTTTATTGGCTCTTGACTGCGGTTGACTGCGTGTCAGCGGAACTCTGTGTACAAGCTTGGCGCAAGCACTCTTCACAACGCAACGCGTCCGCTTACCGCATACGGAACGCACCGCGCTCAAATGCAGATGTGCGTAGGGGCCTTAAGGCGATATCTAGTGTGCTGTCATATTGCTTGTTCCCACCTTTGGTCATACATTTTGAAAAGCACTTCGGCATTTTTGTCTACATGGCCGCCTTCTGATGCAACTACTTGCGCTAGTTCATATCATACGATACCTCACGTGTTCATATTACACGATACCTCGCGTGTAAACCAAATACACCGAGCTTTGCGTGTAAGGATGTGACTCTCTGGTTTTTCTCTTCTTCTAAAGTTCCAAGTTGACAATGGGCTCTCTGCCTTCCCGTTTTAAGAATATCCGGGTTTACATTCGGTCTGTGTACGATTTTAGAAGTCGGAGCGCAAGTTCGTCGGAGCGCAAGTTCGTCAGTTTCTTGCACAGAGGTTGCAAAGATGTCAGAACGCCAAGCTCTTAATGACTGAATGAAAAAAACACACAAACAAACATAGGCCTAAAGGCATCCAGCATTAAGGTCTGCTCACAATAATTTCAATCGGAGCCAATCAGAGCTCGGCGTCGTGATGACGTCACCACAACTCGTGCGCAAGAAGCAGATGACTTGCTCTCCGGCTACTATAATACTGGTTAGCGGTTTTTAAAGTTGCCTATCTGCCTTTTTCGCAATAGACGCGTACTTAAGCCAGAATTAAAACAAGGCTGTTTTAATGATGTTCTACACGTTAATTCTCAAAAGTAAGCAAATACCGTTACTCGTTACTTGGCCTTAAAAGTAACTATAGTCCGTTGCAACCTAAGAACGAAGGGCGAGGGTAAGACGGGTTGGGAGAGGAGAGCAGACGGAACGCTGGAGAAGAGAGGGGAAACCTCCTTCTCTCTTTAGCGTTCCGTCTGTTCCTCTCCCGGCCCGTCTTACCCTCGCCCTTCGTTCTTAGGTTACAACGGACTATAGTACGTTACTCCTTCTAAGAAAAGTAACTAAGTTACTCGTTACCAAAAGAAGTAACTGGTTAAGTAACTCATCTCTAGTAACGCGTTACGTACATGTAGGCGTTCACGTTAGCAGACGACATTTGGAAGATGGCGTATCTCGTTGTTGGCATCAGGCGCTTCGTTCGCGCGTTCTTCCATAAAGAAGATGCTTTGTTGCCAAGGTTCGATATGCTATTTCCGTTACCATTTCTGGTTTCCGAAAATGGGGCCGTTACAACCTTAAATATAGCCTCTTCACCCTCATCGACAAGCTCAAATCTGGTCGTGATTAGCTCCTCTCAATAATCTCTGCAAATCTATCGAATTGTCGCTCAAATGTGGTGCGGCGGGCATTCGTTGTATGGTCTATCAGCTTTCTGGAGCACCGATGCCTTTTTGATCAAAATAAATACTAGTAACATTATTATTAGCATTTAGATAATGACGGCGTAACGTAGCCCTATTCGACTTCCCAATCTTCAGGAGCACAGAAACGCATGAAGCTCAGCGTTGCCCAAAACTTGTATTCGCTTCTGCCGCATAGAAATAGCTAGTGTCAGGAGGCTGTCGAATTCCCAAACCTCAGTCCAGTTGAGGCGTTCCTCCACTTTCTCAAGGAAGGCGCGAGGGCCAGTGCTGGCCAATCACGACGAGGGGTAGGCGGCCTGGCTGTATCCGTCGTCGCGATTGCCACGCCGACTCGCGCCTTCCTTGAGAATGGAGGGGCGCCTCAACTGGACTGGAGGTTTGGAATTCGGCGCTAAGAATGTAGTGTGCTATATCCGCTTAAAGCGCAAGCTTTCTACCTTTGACTACCCTCCGAACGGCGCACGCGCAGTTGAATCTCGACGACATGCAACGAGCACGTACTGAAGGTGGATACTTCTAATTCCACATATATTGCAAATACCGGAGACGATGGACGAAGAAGGGGACAAACACAAAACGTCTTGTGTTTGTCCCTTCACTCTTCATCTGTCGTCTCTGATATTTTCAAATATGTTTAACATTAACCAGCTCGCCTGTTTACTTACTTTTTCTGTAATTACTCTACAATTATTGTTGAAATATCACCGACTAGATTATCAGAAAGAATTAACAAAAAGACGGACCAAGACGATACATCACATCACTGCAACCGCTAAAACAAGTTACATCATTGGCCGATGTGCAATCGAACCTCATCCGACTCAAAATGACGTTATCGTCGTATCCACTGGAAACGAAAGATGTCTAGTCTTGTCCGTCTTTTTTGTTTATTCTTTCTGATAATTTAATCATCACCAACGCGCTCACCGTAACTTTATCACCGACTGTATACACACGCGATTTACAAAACTGAAAGCCTCCCGAGTTGCGTTGCACGCCTTCTAATATCATCATACTTGCGCAATGAAACTGTCTCGTCCCTGAAAGATGTCACATCACTGCAACCGCATAAAGAAGTTACACCATTGCCCGACGTGCAATCGAACCTCATCCGACTCAAAATGACGTTGGCGTCGTATCAACTCGAAACGAATAGACGAACCGCGCAGTTTCCTCACTGCCTAAGAGCCCTGTCAGACGTAGGGATTGATCTCACTTCCAGTGAACGGGGTTTGCCTGCTCGAATGTCGTTTGTGCGTGGTCATACGGGAACAAAACTGAAAATGACGTTTGCCACAAGATGAGTTCCCAAGAAGTTATTCAGAGTTTGCTCTGGACACGACTGCGCAAGCTCGGCGCCAGAGAGGCGGCGAAGAAGATATAACCGCAAAATGTTTAATGAGAACAATTTTAAACCATTGTACGTAAAATAAAACGAATATATATATATATATATATATATATATATATATATATATATATATATATATATATATATATATATATATATATATATATATATATATATATATATATGTATATGTGCATGTATGTATATATATATATATATGTATACACATATTGTAAGGGTAGAGAGAGAAAAAAATACAACACGGTTATTTGGAATAATGAAATAGCATTTAATTCATAATTAAATAATGTCTCAAGGACTGAGATTGGTTAAACAAGATACTAAAACCGGGGTCCAACTGCTTATACATCATACAGAAGACAGTCTGCATACAGATTATGACGCGAGTCACTTGCAGATCGTATGCTGCAAATGCCGCATGGCAATGAGTTCAAGAAAACTTTGCACGTGGCATCTGAACCACGGATATTGCGATGACTCTCGTTGTTTTCCGGACAGTCTTTTGTATTATATCTGAACAGTGTGACCTGGTTTAAGGGAATACTGAACCGAAATATTGAATTTCGCCTCATAAGGTTGCAGAAGCGCGTGAACGGGACGCTACGTACTCCGAAGCATCACTCATACATCGATATCTCAAATGGATGGCCGTACGTTTGGAAAGGAAGGGCGCGATCAAGCGAGGACTATGACGTCATTGTCCTCCTCGAAAATTTGAGAATGAGGGAAGCGGCCTCGCTTCTCTTCTCCTCGCTTCAGTTCACCAGCTCGACGGGACGTAGCGAGGAGGAGATGGAGTGAGAATGGTGACGCAACTTGTCTCGTCGGCCGTGTGCAATAGCACACTTATTTTTCAAAAATTCGGCGATCCGTAAGAGATGTCGTTGTATGAGTGATGTTTTTATTTTTTTTTCCGGCGTCCCGCTCATCAGTTTAGCCTTTTCATTGTGAGCCCGAGATTTCGGTTCAGTATTCTCACAAAAAGCCACCAAAAGGAAAAAAAAGGTTTCTTTAAGCAATTAGGTTGAGACAACCCGTGTCGAAAAATAAATTTTACAGAGAAAAAAAAGATAGCGCAATATTGACGGTGCGAGACGCATTTAGTAGGTAGTCACCTCCTTTCCACTTGTTTTCTCTTGGCATCTGGGCGTGAGGAGAGGTGGATCGACCTGGCCTATCAGGTTGAGTGTGGAAAGAGTGTATGACCATTTTCGTGACGTCATGGACTTTGCCCGCAGAATTTAAAATAAATCTCGCTCCGTCAATACTGCCTCTAAAATATTTAGTTTTGTAATATTTAGTTCTTGACTCGCGTGTCCCAGACCAGACTGTTTTAAAAATCTTTTTTATTTTCAGTGTTTTTTTTAAGGCTGTTTGATGGGAGTAAAAACCGTAGATGGTGCGCGTTGTTCTTTTTGAAGCGCAGCTTAGGCGCTTGCTTCGCGTATAATGGCGTCGGCGTCGCCGTCGCCGTCAGCGCAACGCGCAGCGCGTTGCATTATGGGACGTCAGATTATGGAACGACACCAATTCAATTCCCCACCAAATTTAGCGAAGAAACTGCATTGGTGTCTGACTTGTGATATACATGCAGTTTCGCACAAATTTAGCGGCAAACTGATCGTCCCCCGACACTCCTCACCGATACAGTTTCCCCGCTAAATTGAGCGGGGAACTGAACTAGGTGTTCAGGTCATCTGGCGTCAGTTTCCCCGTTAAATATAGCAGGAAACGCACTTTGTGTATAGGTGACGTTACGCGGAGTCATGTGACGCCATTTACCCCGCTAAATTTAGCGCTGAAACTGAATTGGAATTGACGTCACGTGGCGTGAATTTTCCAGGTGATATAGCGGGAAAATCGTGACGTCATGCGACGTCACAGGCCACAGCTTCATGTATGTATGTATGTATATTTCACTCATATCCTCTACCATGGGATATCACAAAGTCAACATGCCTCAAGCGCTCCGCTCTAATTTCGCATTACAGAGAAGTATAAACGTCTGTAATGTTTTCATGACGGCAACCACAAGATCACGTGGGGCCAAGGAGAAAGACAGTAAATTTGCCGACAAGGAAAAAAATGTCTCCATCACCTTTTTTTATTCATTAGCGCAATGGATGAAAAAGATAGGTAGCCTTATTAAATCAACTTTGGGTTGTATTTTAAGTGAGAAGGAAATGGGGAAGCCGGGAGATAAGCTGATTTGTGGAACTTAAGTCGGAACCGTCGTCTTTGCTCGCCGCCCTCTACTAACACAGTGTACAGAAACTGCTAACACAGTGTATAGAAATAGCGCAAAAGAAAACAGACAGCTCTGGCTGGCATTTCTGGATATCAAGGGTGCCTATGACAATGTGAACCAAAGGAATCTGTGGGAAATAGTGGAGAGCTTAAACCTAGATGAAGGCCTAACAGCAATATTACGGAACATTTACAAATATAATAAGGTGATTATAAAATGGGAAGGAAAGGCAACGGAGAAAATAGAGATAAGACGAGGCCTTAGGCAGGGGTGCCCGTTATCGCCTTTGCTGTTTATGTTGTATCTGAGAGGATTGGAGGATAGACTAGAGACGAGTGGGCTTGGATTCGACCTTTCGTACAGTAAGCTGGGTCAATAAATTCAGCAATCCTTACCGGAATTGATGTATGCGGATGATATCGTAGTAATAGCTAACAACAGGAGAGATTTGTAGGAATTAATGAGCATCTGTGGTAGGGAAGGAGAGGAATAAGGTTTAGAATTCCGTAGTGAAAAATCAGCAGTCATGATTTTTTAACAACGATGAAGTTGAGAGGCTAGAAGATACAAAATATTACAGTTGAGAGAGCTAGTAAATAAAAGTATCTAGGAGTATGGATATGTGATGGTTCAGAATATCTCAGTGAGCATGAAAAGTATATAATTGGTAAGGGCAACAGAAATGCAACTGTAATGAAAAATGAGAGCACTTTGGAATTACAACGGGTATGAGGTGGTGAGAGAGATTTGGAAAGGGGTCATGGTGCCTTGCTTGACTTTTTGGAAACGCAGTGCTATGAATGAAATCGAAGTGCATGCAAGACTACAAATAAAACAGCGCGGAATAGGTAGGCTGGCTTTGGGAGCACATTGCAAAACGCCAAACCAGGGAGTACAAGGAGACATGGGATGGTCGTCATTTGAGGACGGGGAAGCTGTGAGCAAGATAGGAACTTGAGGATCGGTTGAGGCAAATGGATGGGAAGAAATGGGCACGAAAGGTTTTCAGCTATTTATACATGAGGAGCATAGACACAAAGTGAAGACAGCGATCTAAGAAATTAAGAAGAAAGGTTTTAGGCTATAGTGAGTTACGGAAGAGCAGTTATCAGTTAAGAAGAAAGTTAAGGCCAGATAAAAAAGAGATAATAATAATAATAATAATAGTTTATTTCTCATCAATGATGAAGGGGAAGCCGGAGAAAAAAGCTGCAAAGGAGCAGCTTGACGAGTCTCGGCCCCCTGCAGAGGCAAAAACAGACGGCAACAAGAACAACAAAATAAGTTATAAAACAGGAGAGGAAATAAGGGCAACGAAATACAGTGAGCTCGACGGTCATTCATGATTACCTTTTTAGCGTGGACAGTACAAATTTCACATTTATTTAGCTAAGGTCCAAATCATTACTTGCGTGGCTGTTGAGGTAAAAACGGTAGGAGTGTGTTAGGTGAGCATTTGTTTTACCATAGTTTGTTCTGTGAGGGATCATCTTCCAACACTCAGTGTGACGACGAGTGGGATACGCCCGAGATATTTTTTTGGACAGTGCTTGAAAGTTCAGCCACAAGAAAGCGAGAATTCCTTTTTTCTTCGTTTTTAAAACTAACGCTCTAACCTGTAATTATATAAATTATGTGCAGTATTAATAATTGCAAAGCGTGTAAAGAAGTCGGCAGTATGAAAGGTCATGGAGCGTTACATATAATTCTGATTATTTTTCTTTTGGAGTAAAAATAATGTCTTACCTAAATTTGTTGACGTGGTCGTGCCCCATACGAGGTGACAATAAGCAAAGTATGAGTAGAAAAGGGAGTTGTATATCAGCAGTCGTGTCTAGAAATTGGCAAAGACAGAGCGTATTTCGACTAACTTCAACCCGACGATGCAAGATCACTTACGACGACGTGGTTTACGTTGAGTCCCGGCAACGTTGCTTTCAGAAAAAATAACGCGCGAGTGTTTACAAAAGGAACACTAGCAATGTGTCAATAAGTGTGCTGCATTTAGATAAGAGTCGTCAGATATTGTATGGAGACACTATGTTGCTCACCTTGGAGACTGAAAATACAACTGGCTATTCGACTGTTTGCTGCTTGTGATTAATTTTCAGCGGGGTTCATTTGCCCATAGAATTTTAGTGTGATAATGCTTTATTTGCTTAGAAGACTGATAAGTGAAGTTTGGCTCGTCGGCTTAGAAAAAAATAAAAAAGCTTGCATCGTCGGCATACCTATACAAGTTTTGCTTACTTTATCTATGTTAGCTATATCATTCACATACATGTTGAATAGGAGCGGACCTAATAATATACTGCCCTGCGAGAACGCGGGAGGTAATTCGTTTTGACCAAGGAGAAAAACCATTTAAATGCACATATTTGGTGTCTATGTTGTAAGTATGAACTCAAAAGTGTCGGCGCACGACCGCGAAAACCATAACGTTCAGGAGTTTTGTAGTAGGATACTACTATGGTTTAAACAATCGAAGGCTTTGGTGAAATCCTCTCGATACTCCTAAAACTGCTTTCTCTGTTCTCAAAGTTTTTCCAAAATAAATTCTTTCTGTACTAAAAGCGCCGTTTCCAAGTGGAAAGATGTTTTCTTAAAAGCCGAGGTGTGCACGGCGTTTAGCAGGCCATGCTGCTATCAGAGAAATGAGCTTAATCGGTTATGCAATATTTTTCGAAAACCATTAGAAAAGACAGGTAAAATAGAAATGGGCTGATAATTGCCTATGTCATTTGTTGCGCCTTTTTTATGTATCACTGATACTTTGGCTAATTGCATTCGTTTTGGGAAGCCACACCTGTCTCGATAGCAAGATTAAAAATATGTGTTAGTGGTGGAGCGAGAAGATCAATGACATATTGTATGCGGTCGGATCACGAATATTGTGTCAGCGTCAGTACAGCTTCTGTTTTTTAACAGCGTTGTTAGAGATATAACTTCCAGGAACAACGCCGGCTCAAGGAATACAGAACTTACGTTGCTTACGTCGGTGGCTAGAAGGAATGCGGGCAAAGACGGCTCTGGAAAGCTATAGAACAAACAAAACAGTTATTGTCAAAAAGCATCTATGACAATTCTAGGGAAAGCTCATTGTTGTTTGAGGAGGCAAAGACAGGTGTTTTGCGAACCAGATCATACAGAGCGAAGTACTAGGAAATGAAGTACAGTGTGCGCTGCCGGTGGAGAGGAGGACAAAACGGCTGAGCACTTGATACTCTACTCTAAAGGACTTCACCTCTGCCTACCGAAGACAACATAGATTTAATAAAGTCATTGGGTTTAAGAGACAGCGAAGGAAAAGTGGATTTCAAGACAGTAGAAGATAACCAAGCAAAGATTAAGTGAATGGTGGCAGAAAGCGAGAGAAAACTAGGCATTTTCTTATTAACTAATGGCAAGGGGTTTTTATAGCCTCACTTTCTTTTCACCGCGGAGTGAATATATTTTTCACATTTAAATATTCTAAGCTTAAATGGTAAAACAAAATGGCTAGGTGGCGTAAGCTACCGCCTTATCCAAGAGGACTCAGCCGGATTCATCCATCCATCCATCCATCCATCGAGTGATCATCATTATCATCATCGTTATTATCATCTGCAGTCCCCAATCGCGTGGTGCACGTTAAAGACCCCAGGTTAGCGGTTGTACCGCACTGGCTAAATTGCTCATGCATGCAGCTGAAACACCAGACGCCCACTGAGGCAGACTAACGTCCGGCTGTATAAACATACAACAATTTGTTTTATTTAATCGCGCTTGGGATGGTGGCGGAAAGCGTAAGATATATTTGAAATTGTTGTTCGTCTCAGTGTAATGGAGAAATGATTATTATATTAATGTATTCATTGCATTCTTTTACTTGCATCATCTCAAAATCTGTGGTTTATATCAAAAACCTTGACGCAGCAACACATTATGCTGACGCTTCGAATGAACAGGCCTCGCCTTATCCGCTGCTGCCTTTATCAGCTACCATAGGGTCGCCATTAGTATGCCACAGGCACTGAACTCTGACAATTCGCTGGATCGCTCATCCCTGCTTGGTCGCTGCAGCACAAGTGCGGCTCCCACAGAAGTTCCGAATCGGCCATCTTGGGCCTGTGTAAATCTCTCCGGTGAAGCGTTGCAGAGTCTGGGCGGCTGCGTGCTGAAAGACACGCTTTCTGCTTGTTAGCCATCATTTGCCGAAAAAGTCTTTGAAAATCGTTGTGTAAACGGTCGTAACTTGTTTTGAAAACACGTGGATTTTTGTTTTACGAAAGCGCAGAACTGCAGGAAAGAAGGTACAAATTGTGGAACGCAAGTCTTGTGTTCAGGCGGCGTGATCAAAGGATACGCTATGACAAAACGAAGCGCCGCATCTCTGTACCTTCGTACACTTGAATACCGATCAAATATTGACACCGTGTTAACCTTTCGGGGGAAAAATCGCGAGGGTAACGTGCGTGCAGGTACATGTGCCTTTGAAGCAGTGTTTTACTCTATACTTTGACAACTGTATTGATAAATTGTGGCACTCGTGGGCCAGAACCGACTTTATAAAGTGTGTTCGCAAACCGTCACATCGGTAGTTTAGCCCATGTTGCAGTACAAGCAGCTTCGTCCAAATTGCGAGTTAAAAACATACTTTTTTTGTGTAAGGATCGTCATATTAGGCGCTGGAGAAAATCGTCCCTCAGCGTCAAGTCCTTATTTCGAACTCCTTTTGTTCACGTTCTGCCTATTAAAAAGCACAGCGAAAAAGCCCAAGGACGCCTTTGATCTCGCCACACCGCTGTCTCCTTCCGCATGATAAAACTCGTATGTTATAAAGCGTCTTCTTTATGGAGGAACACTGCGAACGCAGCGTCTGAAGCCAGCAACGAAAGACGCCATTTTTTTCGGAAGTCGTCTGCTAGCGTGAACGCGGCAACGCTAGCCAAAGTCGGACCCACCGTTGTGGACACTCATCTCCACTAGAGGGGCTGGATGGCGCATTGAGCAAACAGGTATGAAGCCACCGGAAGTAAGCGGCTTGTCCCGGAAGTGAGCGCTTGGCAGGCTTTGTAACCCTTCCGAGTGCTGGTTCGAAAAGCGTCAAGGGCGCTGGATTTTCGCTTGTTCCCTCAAGAGAGCCTGCTTGTTGGGCAGTAAGAGCGCATACAGACCCGAGAAGTATCGTGGGAACCCATTCAATGTAAACATTTTGAGGTTCTAGTTGATCAAGTGTGAATATGTCCCAAGTTCAAAAGCCTCATTCTCGGGATTTAATCCAGAACGGGAGTATTAAAACCCAATCAAAGACACAAAAAAGCATGGTCCAAAATATCGACTGAATGCCCTAGGAAGCCCAGCGCACGCCCAACTTCCGGGACAAGCATCAAACTTCCGGTGGCTTCACTTGCGCCCTGCTCGGAGAGCAGCTAAGCGCCATCCAGCCCCTATAGTAGAGATCAGTGGTTGTGGAGGTCGATTTTAAGAGCGGAAAGCGGTCGCCTGTAAACCTTTTGGTGGTTACGACGTGGCTTCGTGCACGTTGGGGCCTTAGATTATATTAAAATTCCACGAGGGAAGCGAGGTGATGCCATGCACAGCGCGGGCTGTATTGGCAGCTTAGCTTGAGCTCAAGCAAGCGTTGCCGCGTTGGTAGCAGCCGACATTCAGATTATGGCGCGGCTGTTTCTGGCTTCAGACAGAGCCGTACATGTAAAGAGTCAGAGCCGTGTATAGAGAGAGTTCGATCAATGGGAGGTTCGAGCAGAGACGCCAGAGCGTGCACCAGACTCTGAAAGAGGGCTAGACATGCTCACTCGGCCAACCAGAAGCCTAAAGGAATTCTCTAGTAGTGGTAGCGAAAAACAGTTTTAGTCGTAGGTATATGGTTTTAATAAGCGCGTAAGAGTTAAATGTAGTAACCCTTCATGGTTGAAAATAGGGTGCAGGTGTTGTTTCAATTATGATCATGTAGAAAGATGTAAGAAACGAATGTGGCCACTGGAACTATGTTTTTCTCGGACAGAGTGTGACCGCTCAGGTGGAAGATTCTCGGCTTTTTGGCACCTGGCGTACGGATTATGTCAATCGTTCCGCTAGTTTCACTCTTCCACCACGACTTTGAATGACCGTGATTTAAACATCACGTGCACCATATTTTGTCACCGAGAGTTATTCCAACGGCCTTATTAATTTCGTTTCTCGCGACCACCACCACAGGTATAATTTCCGGCTCCTGGTTGACCACATTCGAATTTGTAGGACGCCCTGGAACACGCTCATCCAGCTTTTGGACAATGGTGCCTCCTGATTATGTCTCCTAAACTTCCCAATGACTGGCCAAACTCTACATATACGGCTCTGTAGAGAGTTTGGCCATTCATTGGGAAGTATAGAAGACAAATAAGGGGGCATTATTGGCCGGAATGGGCTGGGCGTGTTCCAGGGCGATCTCACAAATTGATGCTGGCAACCAGGGCCGAAATCACTGCCCTGATGGTAATCGCGATAAACAAAATCAATAAGGGCGTCAAAGTAACTCCCAATGACTGAAAATATGGTGCACGTGATGTTTCAGTCACAGTCATCCAAATGATGGATCATGGTGGAAGAGCGCAACTAGCTGAACGATCGACATAATCCGTACGCCAGGTGCCAAAAGCCGAGAATCTTCCATCCGAGTGGTCACACTCTGTCCGAGCAAAACGAAGTTTGAGCGGCCACATTCGTTTCTTTCATCTTTCTACATGATCATAATCGGACCATCACGTGCACCTATTTTCCAACCGGCTGGGTTGCTACCTGCACTTTACGCGCTGATTAAAACCACATACCTAGGATTACAAATGTTGCTCGCTACCACCACTAGGGGATTCTTTTCGGCTTCTGGTTGACCAGAGAGCATGTCAAGCCTCTTTCAGCGTCTGCATGGTGCACGTCCTGGCTCTGCCCGCGCTCCCATTGACCAAACTCTCCTATACGGCTCTAGCTAAACGGCGACCTTGCATAAGAGACGGACTTTATGTGCGGAAGGAGATGGTGGCGTCGTGATCAGGTGCATATTTTGGCTCTCTCGCCGTGTTCCCCAATAAGCGGAACGTGAAAGAAAACTAATTCAAAATAAGGATTGAACACGCAGATGGTTGATTTTCTCCAGCTCCTAATATTTTCACGACCCTTACGCGAAAAACATCTTGTGTTGGTCATCCGACGGCTGGTTTGTTTCACTCTGGAACGTTGGCCTAAACTGGCAAATTACCCGAAAACCTACCTCCCGTTCAGCGCTGCTCCACTCCGTTGCTCTATCTTTGTTGCCATGTTTCGTGAGTAAGAGATCACTTTCAAACGACCATCAGACAACATTGCTGGTCGTGATGTTTTAATAAAAGCTATACACCTTAAAAAAAAAAGAATCACGAAATGTTAGGCTAGATGGCGCAAGCTGCCGCTCGTTACAAATGGTATAGCCATTATCATCCATCCATCCATCCATGTTACGAAGCGCTTGATTCTGTTTCAGTCCTCGCCGAACTCTGACTCAGGCCAATGTCGAATACAGGCTCAGATTGCGTGATCAAACAACGCCGGAAAGGCGATGGCGCGAACTTCTGAAAAGTGTCTGTTGGGATCCCTTCGAGTAGATTTAGATCATATCTATGGGTGATAGTGCACTGATAGTAGCCACCGATTTATTTTTCTTACTATAGTCGGTTACAAGTTAAGGAAGGTAGGAAGCTCCTCCCACAAGCGTGATGCGCCGGTTTGAAATCCCTCCGCAGTCGAAAGAAGAGTTCACTGGAAACGCTCCTTGTTCCGCTTCAATGGATAGATAATGGCCACAGAGTGGTGCCGAACTTGTTCGACCCCACTTTTGAAACGACCGTTGTATTCATCGGGGGGGGGGGGAACCGAGCCCTGAAAGCAGCCTTTGTATTCATCGAAGGGGAAGCTAATCCCCGAAAATCGTCTTTGTTTCGATCGGAGAGGGAAGACTCTAATCTCCCCTCTCGTGGTTCCACAATGCTAAGTCAAAGTCGAAAGATAAAGCAAATATGTACAGAAAAGCAAGACCCTCCTCGTGCGTTGGCCGCAACGTCACGGAAATGGTAGGACACAAATGGATGCGGAAGTGGCGGAGTTATATATGATTCCCTTTGAAGGGCATTTGCCGCTACCTTCTTGACTTGTAACCTACTACAACTACATCCACATTTCAGTGATAGCAACTCGTCAGAACAGCCTGGACAATCCAGAACTCCGCGACCGATATGTATGCAGCAAAGTCATGTACGCGCGACAGAGCTGGAACTTTCCCGGGGTTTAACACGTGAACACGGCGTCGATTCTCGATCGGTATCCAAGCGTGCGAAGGCACAGAGACGGGCCAAGGCCTGTCCTTTGATCACGCCTCTGACTGCAAAACACGCGTTAAGACAATTGTGCCTTCTTCCTGCGGTGCTGGGCTTTCGTATAAATCTTTCTCGGGTTCTCAAAGGCAGTTACAACTGCTTACACATTGTTTAAAAGAAATCAGCGAATGTCGACGAAACGTGTCTTTCAGCACGCAGCCGCCCAGCCTCTGCAACGCTTCACCCGGCAGATATACACAGGCTCAAGATGGCCGATTCGGAACTTCCGGTGGCCGCCCTCAGGGAGCAGTAAAGCGCGACCCACCAAATTGTTATAGAGATCAGTGGGCAGAGATGTTATTACAGTGAAACTAGAGGAGGGGTAGTGAGATCAGGCGCCGACGCGAGCCATGCATTGCTGTGATGCGGCGAGCGTGGAAAGGTCCTGGATGTACGCGGCGGCGCTGCGGTAGCATGGGCTGGAAAGATGCGGGGAGCGTTCCGAAGGCTTTCGGCAAGCAGGTTTGGCTTGGCGGTCCAGCGCGAATTGGCTCCCGTTCAGATCTTTCCCTCGTGTTTCCTCTCGCTTACGCCGAATGAAGTGCAACTTGCCGAATCGACTACGACCACAACGATGATGACAACGCCGGTAGCGCAGCAAGTGTAATGCGATGCATGTGGCTACGGCTGCCCATGCTTTAGTGACTCCCTCTCGATGCCGTCAACACGAAGTGTGGCAGCCGTGAAGTGCTCCTGGGCCTAGTTATGTAAACAGCCTATTGCGTGTATTCACCGGTAAGGCTTTTAAGTATTGTTTTTAAAACAACACCAACTGGCACTCGTACTAAAAAAATGGTTTCACTTTTTCGCAGAGCACAAAGGCAACAAATCAGAGTGAACAATAAAACGATCCAAGAAAATGACAAAGCTCAAAACGTGATTGGATCTGACAAATGCCATGTGATCAGTGATAATGAACAAGTTGAACCTCATGCTCAATTTTCCTGCGCATGCCGCAGTATTCTTATTAGTAGAATGGTCCTTAACTGCCATTCACTAAAGGCATTTTTAATTACTTTGATGGGTGTTGCCCGTACTTACATTGGAGTGACGTTAATTTGCCAAATAAAAGTATTATTATATTCTTATTATTATTATTACAATACTTGTTGTTATTGCTGGTATTCTTGTTGTTAGCCTTGTTTTGTTTTTCGTCATGGTATGCACTTTGTCTCGTCCTACGATGGACTAAAGGCCAAAGCTACGGACCGCCAGATTCGATCCACGGGCCTCTTAGGAAATTGTGCTGGTACGGCCTTTCCCTTCGATCCGCATCGGTGCCCGCATCTCAAATCACTGATGAGAGACTGGCGGTCAGTGGTCCAAATCGAATAGCCCTAGAGTGACTCAACAATTTCACACTGCAAAGCCACGACATAAGAGGCTCTTGCAGTGTCTATGATATTGAAATGATGCAGTGCTTCTGGGTTAGAGGCATTATTCGATCACCCCCTAATCAACGCTAAATATGTTCATGGTTTAGTGTGGAACCACGAGTTGGACCTGGCGGCCCGTGGCTTTGGCGCTTTAGTTCATTGTTCTTATTGTTATTTTTTTGTTGTTGACCGTGATTGAAGCATGTCTCCAGTGATCCCGAAGGGACTGTGAGCTTACGCAGAATATTTGTTGAGTGTAACGCGTTGCTGGGCTTATTATCTTCCGTTGCTTGCTGGGTCTTGATTGGTCTTCGGCTTTCTTATCGAATGCCGACGCTGCGAACTCATTGGCTGAGGAGCGATATTGATAGCGCAGAGAGTCGCCACGCCCTTCGCTTCTGAAGATGCTTGTGACTGCGGTCGCAGTTACTCTAGAATGACACTAATAACCGCTAAATACAGATGAGCTGTAAAACAGAGTTTCTTTGTAAGATGTTAGAGCAGTCGGCGCCACTCTTAAGGGTAACTCCGGTACAATTTACCAGACTTTAGAGGTCGAAGCCTCTTTTTAGTGAAGAGAGTTTCCCTGAATTACGATGTGTCATTTTTTCCCTCTGATGCCTTGTGGTTTTGTGGAATACCTTATCTCAGAGTTTGTTTCCGAGGGCATATGGTGAGAGCAAGATTACCGGCTCGAGCATGATGGCTGCCTTTGCGATCAACTGCATGTCTAATTCTTTTTAGACTTAGGCTAG